>CAUYPK010017755.1:0-12338 GCA_963574355.1 Loris lydekkerianus | reverse complement strand
AGTCACAAGCTCGGTGAGACTCTGTATCGAGCTCTCCATCCTCCCCGAGGATGCTGAACAGAGATGAACAAGACAAGGAAGGCCCCAGCTCCGGTCCACTCTGTAGGGAGCTCTTCATCCTCCCCGAGAATGCTGCATTTGAGCCTCCATCCTGTGCCCCAGACCTCCCCAGCATGTGAGCCTATTTGGTAGGGAGTGTCTGATCTCACTATAGACACTGAAATAACCAGATATTTACTGTCCCAGCTTCCTTTTTAGCTTAGAAATGTGCACACAGCCTGTGACCCACCATCTTGATATGCCTCTTGCAGACTTGATTATATGAAGAAGCACAGTCCTTAAGGATTTCCCCGCAGCAATGGTGGCAGTGCTGGATAATTAATTTCCTACAGAAAGGGCAGCAATGATGGTGGCAGCAGTGTCCTGCGGAGATCAGCTGTGCTGGGCACTTTTGAGCACTGTTACTGAAGACTTCACCTCCACGTCTGATGTTCAACATTTTAGTAGTTCTGACTTTTGTGTGGAAGTCAGCCGGCATGTTTACTTGTAACCAAGTGCACTGAGGGAGATGCACAGCATTGCCGAGAATGTGGAAAACACAGTATCTGAGAAATAGCAGAAATTAATGTTCGTTATTTTCCCTGATGGAGAATATCCCATGAGATAGGGATTTGCCAGCTTGGGGTACCTGGTGACAAAGCAATTAAACTATCGGCCGTGGCTGTGCAAGATGATTGGCTAAACAGAAGGAGATGGTGGGTGGTCTACAAGGGTTCTACTTGCGGAACTGAGGAAACTTGTCACCTGTGAACAGGGGACTTATTCAAGAACTTCCACAAAGATTCCAGGGTCTCCCCCAACCCCCCAAATGAATTGGGGCCTCTGGAATGGAGAGTGTCTTTGAAGAAAGACTTCACAGTGATGCCACCAAAATAATGGCCTTTTTGCAGATGGGCCACAGGTCCTTGTGAGAGAAGCTGCGTGTTTTACCACCCCAGCATCCTAGGATATTGGCCTTCATTCTTGGGACCTGGGTGCCTCGTGGGCCACGCCACACGGGAACTGGGGAGCTGTGGGGAATAAGCCTGGCGATTTTGCCCAGTGGGGCTTTCAGCCCTCTGTGTGTTTCCCCTGCCATTACTCTAGGTAGCGGTATTATGAAAAAGAGATAGTTAATAACTGGCAGGATCCCCTCTTGGACACACAATAAATGGACTGTCAAAACAATTCATCCAAAGTGCTATAGCACTGTTGGAAAAAATCATGGCTGCAGAGTGGCCAGTGGTGGCAAGAGGGACTCTAACCACACCTCCTCCCACTCATTGTTTTGGCTGGTCTGGGAGACCGGCTTCTTGGTGAACAAGGAGGAATGACCCTGAGCCCAAGCGAGGGGCGGCCTTCCGAATGCAGTTTGTCTACTCAGGCAAAGCAACAGCTCCAACCACAAGAAATGGATTTATCCAAATAAAAGGATAAAGTCAAGAGTGCTTTTCCTTCACATATGGGAAACGATAGTCTATCCTCAAGGTCTTGTCTGAGGTAAAATTAATTCTTCATCTTTGTAGAAAACACAGTCCTCTCTCTACCCCATATGACACGAGGCTGGCCCACTGCAGCAGGGATTCCTTGGCTAGATTTAGGCTTATGAGAGACCAGCAGGTGAATTCAGAAGGCTCTGCCACCTGATGAATTACTAGAATGTCATCGCTGGGGTTACGCCTCTGAAGAGGAGGCGCGGTACTGGGCCTTGTGGTCCCACTTTCACTTTCTGGGTTTGGGCCCTGAGGGTGCTGTGGGTGCAGGTCACAGAGTTTAGGTGTCACTGAGGACTGACCCTGGGGAGTTCAGAGCTGAGGACTGACCCTGGCTCTTGCCTCATGGTCATGAACTCAGGTCATTTCCCCAACCACTTTAAAATAGTACATATTTTTTTTTCTTTTTGGAGATAGAGTCTCAAGCTGTCACCCTGGGTAGAGTGCTGTGGCATCACAGCTCACAGCAACCTCAAACTCTTGAGCTTAAGTGACTCTCTTGCTTCAGCCTCTCAAGTAGCTGGGACTACAGGCGCCCGCCACAAGGCCAGGTTATTTTTTATTGCAGTTGTCATTGTTGTTTGTCAGGCCTGGGTGGATTTGAACCCACCAGCTCTGGTGTATGTGGCTGGTGTCCTGGCTGCTGAGCTACAGGTGCTGAGCCTAAATAGGACATCTTGATGGCCGAATGACCAACATAACAGCAAAAAGTGGATTCCTGGGGCACCTTTCAATGATGCCAGATTCAGTCATAGCAGCGCAGGAGGACTCAGTGCTCTCTGAGTACCCGGCATCCTCTGTCGGGGTTGTCGCCAAGGCGAGTGAGTCTGACTCGAGGAGGGACTAGCTAGAGGCAAAGTGAACAAACTTTCAGGGTACCCGGGCCTCATAAATGCCAACTCTGACCTTGCAGACAAATGCATGTAACTGCATTTCTCTACCTTAGGTATTTACATGATCTAATGAATGACCCGCCTTCCTCTCTTCCTCCTATGATTTTACCATGTCCAAGGCCTGCAGTGTACAGCAAATGGCCGAGGAGTGACCATCGAATAGAGGAGGCCGTGGACACGCCTCAAGGGGCTGGCCCCAGAGCACCCCTCTCTAAGGGTGGGGAGATAAGGGTATTAGGGTGCACAAGTACTTTTTAGGGTTGTGTCCATGTTGGGCAAAACAGGGTGGGAATAACGGGTGCTTATTCCATTTTGATCTTTCTCTGAAGGTTCTGCTGCCCCGTGATCCCTCGTGGGTGGGGAAGGAACCTCTGGGGATGGCAGGAATGGAAGAAGCCGCGGTGATGGGCGGAGAGGGCTTGCTCCTTATGGCGTCAGGAAGGGCCGCGCAGCCCTCTCTCCTGTCTTCTGGGCACTCTGCAGACTCCTGACGTCGTGTCCCTAAGTCACCTTTTGGGGCTTAAACAGTCCAGTTGGACTGAGCGACACAGCACACAGATGTGAAGCGCGAAGGTGCACACTCACCGCGGCACCTGCGCCTGCCCCTCCGGTCCTCGCGCGCCCAAGCCCGGCAGCTGCTGCTGGGCAGGCAGAGCCTCCTTCCCTGCGCTGACGTCTCCGGGGGCTTCTCCTTGCAACCCTGCCCACCGCATTGTGCTAAATCCCCCAGGAGGCTCTGGACGCGGAGCAAAGTGGTCCAGAGTCTGAATTCTATCAGGAGTGAAGCAAGTTTGTAAAAACAAACTTCTTGGCACCGTTAGGTAGCAACTCCATAATACCAAGCTGGAAGAAACTTTGCCATGAGAGACATCTTAATGATGTATCTTCCATGTGTGGTCTTTTAATTTGAATAATGGCCGATTCCTGCTTTACCTTTTAAGACACCACAGAGCAGGTGTCCTGTTTCCCAACTGTGCACCGAAAGGGTCTTTGTACGCTCTCTTCTTATGCTTGAGATACCCAGAAGCCATCCAAGCAGCATCCGTACCCACGGGCCTCTCTCCAACCTGCTGAATCAGACTCTGCATTTTAACATGATGCCCTGGTGATATGCATGCTCAGGAAAGTTTGAAAAACACTGAACTAAATCAGTGCTTTTTAAGAGAAGTATAATGCAAGCCTCATATTTAATTAAAAAATTTCTAGTAGCTATATATAAAAAGAAAACAGAAACAGGTGAAATTATCTTCAATAATTTATTCTACTTAATAAAACACACCTATAATATTATAATCTGAAAATGCAATCAACATATAATATATTAATGAGATATTTTACATTAAAAAGGTATCTGGCATGCTCTGCTTTTAGAGCTATTCCTGTCTGGACCAGTAGCACTTCTAGTATGCCGTGGCCACGTTGGGCCAGGCTCCTCCTGTGTCTGCAAACTGCACTGGGGCTGCTGCCCTGCCTCTAAAACAATCCAAGTAATGCCCACGTGACCCCGTGCATTTTCTCACACAGGTGTGAACGTTAATAGATGTGGACTAAGTGGGTAAATGGATGTGGCGCAACCCTGGGATAAGCTCTCCCTGGCCCTCGGAATTGCTTCCGTGTATCCTTTTTGTGTGCTAGGATGTAGGGATAGCACTGTTAAGACATAGTCTCCTACCTTGCATCTTGCAAGCAGTTATTTGTAACAGAAACAAAGGCGTGGGGCATTGGGCAGCTTTGGAGTTTTGGGAATTCAGCCAGGTGCATTTGTTCCTTGCCTGTTCCCTCCCTGCACTTCTCCTGGGGTTCCCTGTGGTGGCCTAGCTGTCTCAAGCTAGGCACAAGGCTTTCCCAAGATGCTTCTGCTCTCCACAGTTTGGGACTTGACTTTCCTCTGGACTTGCCCTGCCTTCAGTTCTCAGCCTTCCCAAAGGCCCAGTGTACACAACAACATATATCACTCTGGCTCCTAGATCTTTTACCAATGTAAATGTCAGAGGTATCTCCTTACAACCTTCCGTGACTGATGGCCAGTTCTGCACCAGGCTGGCTGAGATGTGCTACCTCAGCACCTGCTCTGAATCTATGCATTCATGGGACTGTTTTTCCATGAACCCACTTTCAGCCTCACCAGACAAGAATTTCAAAGATGAAGGTTGAATGCCACATTATTTTAAGGAGGTCATGAGGAGTGAGGACTGAATCCCAACTGTTTAAATCTCAGAGGTGAGTAATTTGGACAACCTACTTTATAGGATTGGAATCTCATTTTCAAAATTCACTTACTTTCCAAATAGAAATAAAAGTATAAACAGATATTAGAATTATAGGAAATTAGAAATGAAAGGCTACCCTAGAGATTATCAACTTTATGGTTGAGGAAACTAAAGCCTAGAAAGCTGATGAATAGTTAAAACTGTGATGAGGGAGACACACACACAGAGAAACAAAGAGTGAGAAAGAGGCAGAAAGAGGGCTACAGAGACATGAAAGATACCTTTACAAGGACATAGCCAGTCAGTGAAGTCCTCACCTGCACAAACAAGCTTGGTAGTTTCTCCATGACAATTATACTATCTTTAAGACATCTAAGAATGTTTGGTTAGTAGAAAATTAAAAAGTCATTTCTAGGCCACTAGAGCTCAAATTGGGACATGAACTCAAACTTGAATAAATTTTTCTGCACCATGGATTTCAAGCTAGTTTTGAAAAAAATCTCATTGAATTTGTTGTATCGTTTAACTAGGTCTATTACACCTAGGGAGAGGAGGGACTCCATTCTTGCTGGATGAATTTCTAGAAAGAGGAAAAATTATTAAACAATTGCTTCTAGGAAATAAAGTAAATTCTCCACTCACGAATATTCTTTTGAGACAAAAAAAAAAAAAAAAAAATCAAATGTATTTAAAAGACAATAAGGGTAATTTTAAAATGCATGCCTTATAAACCAGTTCTGGAAGATGAGTGTCAAAGAGAGTTAACACGTGCTGATCAAAGCCGTTTAAGTTCATGTACACCACCAAACACTGACCAAGTCAACCCCAGAGGTGCATCAGACTCTGCTCTGTGAGGTCTCTCCGGCTCCTTTCAGCCCTCTGGATTGAAAGAACTCTAAGGCAGACTGAGCAAGGTGGAAAATGGCAGAAAGGGTCAGGGATCTGGAAAATGTCAGGAAAAGGCAAGGTGTAGGCAAAAAGAAAACTGTAACTATAACTGTTGTAACCCAGTGTGCAGTCCTCGGTGGTGGTTGGGCAGCTGGGGCCTCAGGTAGATGGCAGTCACCTGGCAGCAGAGCCTTCAGCAGAGACTGAGCAAGTGAAGGGGGCTCCGGGGATCACAGGGGTTGTCCTTGTGCCTGGAGACCTGCTTGTTCCCACATTGGGAGCCACTCCCCTCTCCCAAGGGTGCCAGCAACAGGAGCAAAGGGCCCGGAACCTGCAGGGGAAAGGGGCTGGTGGGAGGACGAAGCTGAGTGTCCATGAGGAGTGTCCAGGAGTGCAGAGAAAGCTCTCAGAGGAAAATGGTGCACAGTTATCAAAAAAAAAAAAGGTATGTAATGACAGCATCTTACATTTGTTCTTATTTTGGTCTTCAAGTTAGGTGCTCATGGTCATCAGTTGGAAAATTCAAACAATCAGAAAAAGAATATCACGTGAAATTCTGCCAGCCTGCTTTAATGCAGTCAACATTTTGTTCATACGCATGTTTTAGGGGGTGTTTTCTGTCAGTTAAACTCATCATAAAATGAGTTTATGGCAAAATCCACTCACCTGGCCTTTCCTCAGCTACTTCTTTAAGGAATGTCAAGACAGCTATCTTTACATTTGAAGACTCCATATTTTACCTTCTAATTTTTAGTCCATAAGTACCCCCCCAAAAAGAAAGAAAGAAAGAAAGAAAGAAAGACAATTAAATTGTCACTTATTCATTCACCAATAATTGCAAAAATTAGAAATAAAAGAATCATAAAATTTTTAAATTAAGAGCTACCTATAAACATTGTAGACTCATTTATCTTTATAGTTGAAGAAAATGCTCCGAGAAATTGAGAGTGTTACCTGCACCAACGCCTTTGCCTTGGTTGTGATGCTAGTCATTGTGTTAGATGATTGATCATTTACATATGGTCCAGAAATAACCAGGGGGGTGACACAGTCTCAAAACATGTCCCTTTCTGACCAGGATTTTATATTCATTCAGCCTTATGTAAGAGGCTTAACTAATACAATTTCAGTGCACACGGTGCAATTGTAAGATACAAGTAAGATTCATCCATCAAGAATGATACAAGTAAGATATAATTTCTGAATATAAGATGACCAGCCCATACTCACTCCACACAGCCACCCTGGTGCAGTCCCTGGACACCCCGGCACGCATGTGGCCACATTGCTGGGGTCTGCACACTGGCAGGTGACCTGAGCACTCTTTCCTTGTCTTTTCTTGTACAAGGTGAGGAAAATAATCACACCTGCCTGCTTCCTGGGTTTATTCCAAAGCTATAAGTGCAGAAAACATGTAGCAAATACTAAGTGTTCAGGCCATGCTGGAGGATGCTACTGTTACTGTTTTTGTTACTAAAAATAATGATAATGGTTTCCACTAGGTAGAAATGGGTGGAAGAAAGGAAATGAGAATTTGGGAGTAAGTAATGAGAATCTAACTTATATTCAAAATCACATTTACTTTAAAAAATTGAAATAAAAAAGACACCATGCTAACATTAAGTAATTTATGTTGATGTGTATGTACTAGGTGTCATATAGTATTTTTCTGTTTTAAATATTTTTTAATTTCAGAGTATTTGGGGACACACGTGTTTCTTTATGCACTTTAGTTTTGTACAGATCCGATCAAAGTTGTAAGTGTGCCCTTCACCAAGACAGTGCCCAACAGGTGTGAATTTGCCCATCCCTCCTCCCTTCCCCAGCTTGATTTTCACTGAGAGTTACTTCCACAGTGCACTTAAATGTTGTTGTTTGATTAGTTCTAACTTAGTATTGAGTACATGTGTTTGTTTCTCATTCTTGGGATGCTTCACTGAGAAGAATGGATTCTAGATCCATCGAGGTTGTCACAAATGATACGAGATCACCGTTTCTTATGGCACTCCACGTGTGCATATACCACGTTTGATTAATCCATTCACATGTTTGTGATTATGGACTGTGCTGCCACAAATACTCAACTGAAGTTGTCCTTTCTTACAAAATGACATTTTTCCCCCTTCAGGTAGATACCCAGTAGTGGAATGATTGAATCCAGTGATGTCTACTTTAAGTTTTTTGAGGTGTCTTCATACAATTGTCTATAGAGGTTGCACTAGTTTACAGTCTCAGAAACAGTGTATAAGACTTCCTTTCTTTCTACATCCACCATCTGTTATTTTGGGACCTTTTTCAGCCCTTCTTGTTGGAGTTGGGTGGTATATCAATGCAGGTTTGATTTGCATTTTCCTAATGATTAGAGATGTTGAAAATCTTTTCTTCATGAGTTTCTTGGCCTTTAATATATCTTCATTTGAAAACTTCCTGTCTTTTGCCCACTTTCTGATGGGATTGTTGTTTCTTGCTGATTTGCTTGAGTTCTTTGCAGATTCTGGTTATCAGCCCTTCATCAGATGCACAGCATGTGAATATTTTCTCTCATTCTGTGGGTTGTCTATTTGCTGTTTTGATTGTGTCCTTAGCGGTGAAGAAGCTTTTCAATTTGATTAGGACCCATTTATTTATTTTTGTTGTTGCTGTGATTGTTTTGGGGGCCTTCTTCATGAATTCTTTGCCTGGGTTGGTATCTTTAAGAGTTTTTCCAACATTTTCTTCAAGAGTTTCTATAGTTTCCTGCTTTATGTTTAATTTTTTTATCCATTGTGAGCTAATTTTTGTGAGTGGTGAGAGGTGTGTGTCCTGTTTCAGTCTTTTACACATGGCTATCCAGTTTTCTCAGCACCATTTATTGAACAGGGATCCTTTTCCACAGTGTATGTTTGTGTTGGTACCATGCTGTTTTGGTTTTAATAGCTTTATAGTATAGCTTGAAGTCTGGTAATGTGATACATTCCATATTTTTCTTAATATGTGAGGTTGCATTGGCTATTTGGGATCTTTTCTGATTCCATATGAAGTGTATCACTATTTTTCCTTGATCTTTAAAAGATGGCATTGGTCTTTTAATGGGAATTGCATTGGGTCTGTAAATCACTTTTGGTTGTATAGACATTTTGAAAATGTTGACTCTGCCCATCCATGAGCATGATATGTTTTCTCATCTTTTTACATCGCTGCAAATTCTTTCTTCAGTATTTCATAGTTCTTCCTATAGAGGTCTTTCACCCTTTTCATTATTAAATGTATTCCTAGATGTTTTATTTTCTTTGTTGCTGTAACAAAAGGTATAGCATCTTTGATTTGATTCTCAGCTTGACTGTTGTTGGCATATATGAAAGCGATTGATTCATGTACATTGACTTTGTAACCTGAGACTTTGCTAAATTTATTTATCCATTCTAGGAGTCTTTCAGTTGAAACATAGGGGGTTTCTAAATATAAGATTATATTATCAGCAAAAAGAGATAGTTTGATCTCTTCCCCCATTTAGAGCCCCTCGATCTCCTTCTATTGCTTGATCGCTCTGATGAGAACTTCCAGCACTATATTATTAAAGGTGGTGAAAGTGGGCATCCTTGTCTGGTTTCAGTTCTAAGTGGGAATGCTTTCAATTTTTCCCCATTCAGTATGATGTTGGCTATAGGTTGTTGTATATAAACTTTATAATTTTGAGGAATGCCCCACAATACTGATTTTGTTGAGCATTCTTATCAAGAAAGGGTATTGATTTTTGTCAAATGATGAGTGTCCTATATTATTTCTTTATGTCTCTACATATATGAAAATATTCATATGTGTATATATATATATAATTTCTGTCTCTACATATGTCTCTACATACATGAAAATATTCATATATATATATATATATATATATAATTTCTGCCAGCACAGTCAAATTACATTTTCTATCTTTTTTGTCTTAACCTTTCCTAAATTATAAAATAGATACAGGAATATAATAGAAAATAAATGCAGAGATTATAGATGCAGAGATTAATGAATTGTTTTGAAGCAAACCACCCTATTGATCTTCAGGGAAACAAATAGGATTTTGCTATTCCCTACCACCAGCTGTTCCATATTCTCCGTCCTTTTGACAATCACCGTTGCCTCCAAAAACTTGCCACCATCATGTAGACTTTCCTTAAGCTTCACAGGTCTAGTGCAGCTCAGTGTGTTTTTCTGTTATGTGTGTTTCCTGCAAAGGGCCTTCTGCCCTCCAGGCTTCCATGGAATCAGGTTCTGCCCCTAAGCCTTGCCTTCAGTGGGCTGTGTGTTCCATCACATGGTATGTGATGTATGGCATATTTTTGTGATGTCATCAGTCGCTGATGCTCAATGACTAGAGAAATGGATTCAATGGAGATTGCAAAATGCCAGGATTATAATTTTACAACTTAGTTTTTCCGATATTAAATAGAATAAGGAGAAGCTTCCCTTTACCTACCATTTGGTCTTTTGTACACTTTATATAGAAAAAATATTTCTTATTTACAATTTTCAAGATAATTAATGTGTTCTCTATCATCCATCCTTCAAATCTATCCAATTAAATTTTTAAACATTTTCGAACAAATTTATTTAAAATATTTAAATAATGATTCTTTTCCTTACTGAAGCTAAAATTGTTCAATCTCTGGCCATTGGAATCCTCTTCAAGACGTATCTCGATTCTCATTGATACGGCGCTGGTGGTCTTGGATGGCATTTCTTCCATTCTGTATGTCAAGATGGACTGGGCTCGTTTTGTTCCTTTCCTGCTCTATTTTTCTGAGAAGCTCTTGTTTCTTTCACTGAGAGATAATATTTCCAGGTTGCCATCTGGGTTCTAAGGATAATCTTTTCAATTGGGCTTGTATTGTTTCTAAGCTTTTTCAGAGAGCATAGTGATGGCTGGGCGACCAAACAGTTTTTGTGTTTATATTGATATTTCTAATCAAATTTGGGACTACATAGACTTTTATTTAGTCTCTTATATAGCTCACATATATGTGTGTGTGCATATCCTCTTTATTCTATTTTAAGAATCCATCAAGTTCTGAACATATGATTTAATAAAATATACCTTAATTGCCATATTTTTTTAGCTCACAAAGGTATTTTAGCCCCAAAATAGCAATACTAAATATTATTACCACTAACATGATTACTAAAAAGTTTAAAAATTGGTTTTACAGCTGGTTGCCTCATTCTCCCCCCGTTTTCCATAGCTGAACTACCTTGTTGAACAAGGTACCTTGTTGAAGGACACAGTCATTACCTACCGTCCTCTCCTTCATCCTGGTGTAGTACCCTGGCTACAGAGCTATGTCTGTCAAGGTGATTTCACCATCTTTCTGTTCATACAGGTTTCAACATTTTGGGTCACAGAATCTCACTGTCTAGTTGACTCCCCACAGAAGCTTCATGGAAACATATTCCCTGAGTTCTTACAGGTCTTTTGTGCTGGAAGTAGAAATCCTTGGTTCACATTTTTTTTGAGGATTTTAAACTGTTACTCCATTTTACTGTATAAATTCCCATCAAATAAACTTATCAGAGATTTCCTGATCACTCACCCCTGCACCTCCTCACACACACCCCATGCTCACTTTTCAGAGACACTGAGGCAAACCAGTCTCCCCAAGTCCCCATAGTTTTCCTTTGAGTGTTCCCACCACTCCTTGCTTTGATTAAAACCTGACCCTATAGACATCCATCCTCCGCCCTCCCACTAGCCTTTCAAACAAGATTGCTTACTGGCTCACAGAACCATTGGGATGACGAGCTGCTCCTTTTCTTTCCTGATGAAACACTAATGCTATGGGAGGTTTTTTCTGGTCCCATATAAAATGAAGTACTATTTTTTCAAGTTCTTTAAAGTATGACAATGGTGCTTTAATAGCAATTGCATTAAATCTGTAGATTGCTTTGGGTAGTATGGACATTTTAATAATGTTGATTTTTCCCAGCCATGAGCCAAGACATGGAAACAGCCCAAGTGCCCATCGACCCATGAAGAGATTAAAACATATTGTGGTATATGTACACCATGGAATACTATGCAGCCATAAAAATGATGGAGACTTCACATCTTTTATGTTTACCTGGATGGAACTGGAGCATATTCTTCTTAGCAAAGTATTTCAAGAATGGAAAAAAAATAACCAAAATACTACTATGAAATCTATAGATAACCACCTATGCACTAATACGAATGGAAAAATGTAACTATAGTCCAGAAAGTAGAAGAGAAGGGGGGGAGGGAGGGTATGGGAGAAGGGAGGGTATTTGGGGGGACCTCACCTAATGTGCATGATGCAATGGTACATTTCAAAACTATTAAGAAATGAGTATAATTGTGATGGATGTGTACTTAGTTCCATGTAAGCACATTGTGTATCACAGCAGTACCCTGAACCCCATAAATGCATCAATGTACAAAGTTATGATTTAATAAAAAATAATTAAAAAAAAAGAAACACTAATGTTCGGCACCAAGCATGGCAACCCTTAGGTCTCTGCTGAAAAAACATTAATAAGTTAGTAAGTAAATGAATGCATGAGCTAGCAACTTTGTGAAGCAAAATCTAAGGGAAACTAAAGCAGTTAAAAATGGAAAGAAAGAAAAGTAATAATTTTTTGAGTGAAACCACCCCTGGCATTAATAATTAGCATTTGCCTTACAAGCGACCATCCTGTGCTGTGTAGTATATTGATAGCTGTTTACACTGAATGGGGAGGAACCCCCAAATAGCACTTTTTTTAAACAGTAGATTTTATAATTCTAACTTTAATTCAAAGTCATTTTAATTAATTCACCTATATTT
>CAUYPK010017752.1:0-19642 GCA_963574355.1 Loris lydekkerianus | reverse complement strand
CTTGATATGGGCCTGTTCAACATTTCCACTTGATTCTGGTTAAGTCTTGGAAGGTGACGTGCTTCCAAGTATTGGTCAATTTCCTTCAGATTTTCATATTTCTGAGAATAAAGTTTCTTGTAATATTCATTAAGGATTTTTTGGATTTCTGAGAAGTCTGTTGTTATTTCATCTTTGTTGTTTCTGATTTATGAGATTAGAGATTTTACTTTTTTTTTTCTGATTAGGTTGGCCAAAAGTTTATCTATTTTATTATCCTTTTCAAAAAACCAGCTTTTTGATTTATTGATCTGCTGTGTTATTTTTTTGTTTTCAATTTCATTTAGTTCTGCTCTAATTTGGTTATTTCTTTTCTTCTATTGGGTTTGGGGTTGGAATGTTCTTCCTTTTCCAGTTGCTTGAGATGTCCCATTAAGTTCTTCACTTCCTCTCTTTCCGTTCTCTTGATGAAGGCTTGCAGTGCTATAAATTTCCCTCTTAAAACTGCCTTTGCAGTGTCCCAGAGGTTCTGATAGCTCGTGTCTCCATGGTCGTTTTGTTCCAAAAAATTGGCAATTTCTTTCTTAATCTCATCTCTGACCTAGCTATCATGTTTTTGTACGAGTATGCAGATTCCAGTTGTTACTCAGCTCAAGTTTTATTCCATGGTGGTCCGAGAAGATGCATGTTAAACAAAAATCTCAATGGTGTTTCATATGCCAATATGTGGGAGTTCTTGGATTGTGTACTTTCCTATTATAAAGGAACATTTCAGTTGAACTTAGAGTATCATTGTCTCTGTTGTCAATTTTTCCTTTTTTTGCAGTAAGTGCTTGTCGCTCTTTTTGATAATACAAGTAAAAAATCTAATATGAATATCTAGAAGCTATATGCTCTGAAATTCCAGAGTTATTTTAATAAATTTTAATTACAAGTTTTCTAAGATGTTTAAGTTATGGCTCAAAATCTACTTCAAAAGTACTGCAATAAGACATGTATAACACAGCTACATAAAGTTTCATGTATTTTTTTTTAAATCATACCTGCATACATTAGTATGATTTTTGACTTTTATAATGAGGGTATTATTCATGTATGTCTAATTAATAGAGACTGATCACAATTGTGTTATATCAAAATCCAGAGGGAGGAAAAAGAGAGATAGCAATGTTATCTACCTTGGAGGTTCTATCAGATATTTAAATTATAAGCTGCTGTTTGCACCTAAGGTGAGGAGGAAGAAGGAAGCAGGGAATTATGGCATAGGAGGAGAAAGTACAGAGAAAACCAGGTATCTAGATCAAGAAGGTCAAATAAATAGAGTGACTTTTGAAATAAAATTAAAGGTAGTTTCTTCTTTAAGAATTAGAACTATGCAGAATGCTATTATCAAATTTTTTAAACGTCATTTAAATAAGCATATAAGAAAAAAAAAAGATAAATGGCAAAATCATTTTTTGTTAGACCAAGGGTTCAACAATTTAATTTTCTAGTAAAAAGTTTAAATTTTCTCCTTGACTTGTTGCAATAAACATGAAGGATTTTTCTAAACGTGTGTGAATATACAGAGACAAAACAGGCAATGCATTATAGACAATGATAGCTATTGGGATAATCTTTTGAAAGACTTTTTTATATTCTTTTATTGATTCCAGTGATATTCTCCACCATTTAACATCAACTAGGGAAAATTAAAAAAAATAGTTTCCATCATCTTGGCAGTAGATTTATCTTACTCCCCCAAAGCCTCTTGGCAAGAATCAAAGGAGTGGGATATGTTATACAATTATTCATTTGTTAACATGTTTTCTGTGTTGGTCTGACATCCAGAAGATGATTTCCAACATTATGTAGTAAAAAATCTTCCTCCAAAACAGTTGATGTCATGACAGTACAAACATATAGTATTATAATTGTTCTTCAGTGTATGCGGGGGGCAGGGAGGTTCCAGAATGCCCTGCATGTAACCAAACCTGCACACACTCAAGTCCCTTGGTCAGCCCCGCAGAACCTGCCTGTAGAAAAAGTTGCTCCTTCTTATACATGAAGTTGCACCCCACCACTTCTGTATTTTCCAGGGGTATATGTTAAGTGGGGCCACCAAATCCCCTGTTGTTCAGAAGTCAATATCTGTAAATTACTTTATTTACCCTGTGATATAAAGCTATTTTGCACTACCATGGTGTTAAATGTTCATGTTGAAGTATTACAGTGACTTTAATGTCACTTTTATATCTATAATTTAGTGAATATGTAATCCTAATATCTTTATGAAAAATATAATGCAGCATACCCATTATCATGATATTTTAAACCATATTTTTTCTAATCTAAATATTTTGATCAATATTTTTATAATTCAGAATGCTAACAGGATAATTGAAATAATTAGATAATGTCCTTAGTCACTAGACAAGTTGTAAATTATTTTTTTCTGAAGAGTGCCAATAGACACAATTCTTGACATATACTTAATTACATCTTCTTAAGTCCAGAAAGACAACCTAAATATATACTTCATACATTTAAATGCCTTCACACATGAAAGAATTGTAATATTAATATATATTATTAGTAAACTATGAAATACAATGTGTTTCTCTACATTATTTTTGAAATTCCAAGGAAGCGATGGTTGGAGTACATCCTATCAAAAGTGAATAATAAGATTTTTTTCTAATGTGACATATACTTTAAGAGGATACAAAATGATATTTACCATGGAGTCTTTAGAGTCTTAAGTACTTTATCTCTCTTTGATACTCATTAAAAATGTATTTCATATGGCCAGAAACAATTTTGAATAACCTTGCAAGACTAAGGTTATATAGTTCAGTGGCATAACTTTAATTGCTTCAATTCAGAGATAAGTCCTATTTCCCAGAAGGGTACCTGTGTTTATTACTTGATAAAAATGATGAATCTCTTCTATTAATTTGTATCATGGCAAGCAGTAATTTTATCAGATAATGTATCAACATATTATATGCTGTGCAACAAAATCGGGAAGGCAAATGAGAGCGGAAATCTTTATTTAGGAAATTTTGTCCTTCACTGCTTTTACGTTAACAGGCAACTTAAACAAATTTTTCTATCATCAAATAAATAAATAAATAAATAAATAAATAAATAAATAAATTATTTGGCAAAACAGGGACTAAATCTCAATGCCCTCATGACAAGGATTTTCAATCCATCATATTCTTAAAATATAAGAATGAAATGAGAGAAATATATTTGAAATATGGAGCTCTTGGCAGTGAAAGATAATGTGCTTAGAAACATAAGTTTCTGTTACTGTTAAAGCTATATGTGAAATCATAAGACACTGGAAAGAATCCACTATAATTTTTTGAATCTTGCCTAGAGAATAAAAATGTAAGTTCAAATAAAATTGTAAGAATATAAATAATCCTAGAAAATTTCAAGAAGAGAAAAGATAAATACTTTGTCTGGAAAGAATGCTAGAATATGGAAAAATTAAGAAAAGAAGATCTTCTAATGTCTTGTAAGATATCCTATGATTTTTGAAATAATGGCCATACCTAAAATGCCCAAAGGGCCAGAGGAAGGACATAAATAAATGACTGTTATAGATATAAGACATAATCATGGAGCTTGCCTCTTGGCCTCAGAATCAACACATAGATACTTATTTGAACCAACAGAAAAAATAACCCCCCTCCTAAAATGAGGCAATCTTCACTTTTCCAAAATATATACCAATGATAGTCATATTTTCTGATTTTATGAGGGAATTTTGAAATCTAGATTTTCATGTTAAATATGAAATGTGAGTAAAAATTTTCAATTATCAGTATAGAACACACGTTAAGGTAATCAGTTCTTAACTTTGGTATTCACACTAACAATGGTCTGGAAAGGATTATATGGATTACTATGAGATGTCCAAGAATTTATTTTAATGGATTTTGTGTAGGTAACTATCTTAAAGTTACTCAACTCTTTTGGTCAAGAACATGTTTTGGTTTAATTTAAGTAGAAACGTTTGATCCTTTGGGTTTTCACTATTAATAACTCTGTGTGTGTGTGTGTGTGTCTAGAGAAAAAGAGAAATCAACTTTGAAATAATACATAATTTTTATAAATATCTGGTGAATTTATGATGATACACACAAGATTCCAGCTTTTTTTTTTTTTTAACCTATAAGACAGGCAACAGTAAACAAAACAATAGCAAATCCTGTGAAATGCCAACAAGCAATATAGTATTACCTGTTCTCAGTAAGACAAGGCAAATTTGGGGGGATGCTATATTTTCTTCCTGGAATTATATTCTAGAACACTAATTCTATTTGAAAATAACAGAATAATAATTCTAAAAAGAAGTGCCCCGTATTGCTAATAATCTACAATACTCAAAACATGATTGGAATTCCATTGTGAGTTATTATACAGATGTTTGCTCTATGTCGAGTCAATATTTGAATGGAGACATTTGCATGAATGGATGGATAATAACATTATTTAGTAAGGTATTATGACCATGGCATTATGCTAAGCCTTGATCAGATAAATGTGTCTCACCTGACCCCTTCCTTTAAGATGCTTGGAGTTCATTGTCAGGGAAAGAAATACTGCCAAGAATTTTTAGTAAATTTGATAAAGATTATAAATAAGTTGATATGGGTGCCTGGAAAAATTGAAGTCTGGGTAGAGGAAGAGTAAATTAAATAATAAAGGCATACTGAGTAAAAAAAAAAAAAAAATCACTAGAATGGATTTTTAAAAATAAGTGCAAGTTAGAAGAATGAAGAAGAAAACATGATCCAAGTAAAGGAAAAATATAAAAAGAAAGCTATGTCAGCTATATACATCAATGCAGAGCAAACAATTAACCATGGTGAGAGTGAAGGAAGGAGGGTAAACTTTCAGGATAACATATTGACTCATGTTTTCCCTAATACTAATGTCTTTAAGGATCGGATAGCTCTTGTTTTATTTACTTATATAAAAACTTAAGAACACAGAAAAAACATATTTTTAATCACCGTAAACCCAACATGGAAAAATAATACTATTGACATTTTGAAATATTTTCATTTTTATGAGACATAGGTTCTTATCATGAAGCTACCTTTGGATACAGAATAAATGTCAATATGCAGATATTTTACCCGTTTTGAAATATATTACATACTTTAACAGCCTTCTTACCTTCCTAAATTTAACCTCATTTCCTTGTATTAAGTACTATTCAAAATAAGGTTTTAATGGCTGCATGACCTTTTGTATATATTGTTGCTTATTTAATAATGCATTCCTACTTAACTAATAAAATATAGGTATTTTAAAAGTCAAAAAATATGTCCCTAACCATTTTCCTTAGAAGGCTGTGAGGAGTCAATGATAAAACATTCTGACTTCCTGACCTAGGTCTTCTTTGAAGTCCTTGTTAAGATCTTAGGCATAAAGTGAAAATCACAGGCTATTGTCATCATAGCCCTGAGAGGAGGTAAAAACAATTGCTCCCATATCATAAGGTGGTTGGCATCATTTATTTCAGAAAACACTGAAAATTCTCTAGGGGCAGATAATTAATAAAACAAAATTATTCTTTAACCTCTGAATCTGCTACAATAGACTCACCTGGTATTTGGAGGTCTTCTGCTAGGATAGGGAGACTCGGTTTTTAAAATATGTCTTGCTAGTAAAAGATTATGTTAAGTAATTAGTATCAGAGCACAGAGTTTAATACTAAGTTTATTTTGTTTGTTTGGTTCCTTGAGTTCTTGAAGCTATTGGCTGAAATGTTTTAAATGTGTAATAGTAAAAAAAAGTTTTGTCTTCGGAAAAATCTGTCTTATTCCCTGAATAATTCTTTGTTGTTATTCCCCCAATAGAAAACATAGAGCAGAAGATAATCTACCATATTTTGTTTTATTAAAGGCTTAAACAAATCTAATGCAAAATACAAATACCTGTATGTGGAACATTTGTTTTTTCTAGCTTTTTAGGATCAGAATAGAAAATCATATTCATTTTATAAATAGAATTTCTGACTTCAAAAAACTTGATTTCATATCATAGCCAGCTAAGCAAAACATTTTCAGAGGAGAAGGAATACGGTAAATCCTAAACACCCTCTCTATCCCTTTATCAGTTAGAACTTCCTGCATTAAAATCGCTTCAAAAACAGTGACTTAAAGACCAACCAGCTCATGATACTGTGAGTCAATTTGACAGGTCTTTTCTTCTCTGTACTCATCTGGTTTTAACTGGACTTGCTTAGGAACACTATGAATCAGAAATTAAAAAAAAAAAAAAAAAAAAAAGTCTGGCTAATTTTGTCTGGGATCTCTCACATCTCTAAGGCCTGGCGGTAACAAGTGTGCCGACTGTTTTCCTCTACAGTGTCTCAACCTACCACAAAATAACCTGGACTCGATGGTTACATGAAACTGAGCAGAATTTCAAGAGAACAGGCTATTCACAAGCCCAAACTTCCATGAATAGAAAAACAAACTCCACTTCCTTTTCCTTTTAAAATTCAGATTAATATATGGGTACAAAAGGTTAGGTTACATTGCTTGCATTTGTATGGTAAAAGTCCAAATTGAACCCTTCACACAAGAAGTGTGCCAATCACCAAGATGTAGAAACAACCCAGGTGCCCATCAACTCATGAATAGATTAATAAACTGTGGTATGTATACCATGAAATACTATTCGGCCATAAACAAAGATGGAGAATTTACATCTTTTGTGTTTACCTGGGCAGATTTGGAGAACTTCCTTCTAAGAACCACAAGAATGAAAGGCAAGAATACAGTGTACCCAATACTAGTATCAAACTCTGCTGCTTAACAGGAACATTAGGGGTGGTGGAGCGTAAACAGGTGGAGATGAAGTGGCTAAGAGCTAATGGTAGAGAGTCAAAACTAAATTGAACATAGGAACCAAATTGCAGCTAGGAACTGTCTGCTATGGTTACATACATAGTAAATAGTTCCTAGTGACCTGTACCTGGTCTATGCCTCATTCCCATCTAATTAAACCTGTGAGGTAATCGTAATCTATCATATAACCTCAATCTACCAGTCACCCTAACGGCAAGGAAGAACAAACAATCCTTCCAGGAGAAAAGTGGGACAAACTAGTGAGCTTATAAAAGGCAGCCTGCATTCAGACTCCCCGCCTTCCTTCATTCGTGGAAACTGACCTGCCCTCTTTTTCCAAAAACATATTTTCACTTTGTGTAATTTTTTTATTACTTTCATTCTTTCTATTATGAGATAAGCTGTTTGTGTGAACCTTCTTTGTGTCTGTGATCACTCTAGCATCAGATTGACTTGCAACCAGTACTCATTCTGGACTCCGGGAGCTGGGGTGGGGTGGGGGTGGGGGCTCCAGGTGCCTTTAGAGGGACCGAGCAGGAGGAATCACAAGTATCATTGCAAAGTGTATGAAAACAGGGTGATGTATTTGCTATCAGCCAGTAGCGATGGATACTATTTATATTTTTTCTAAATATGTCTGTTTAGATATATTGTCTAAGGACATTGTCTTAAAGACAATGATAATTTTTAATATTCTCTTTTATCCAAAAGCCGTGAACAGTGCCCTGCATATAGCAAGCATCCTTTTTAAGAATATAATAAATTGTATGACTAATATATTTCCATTTTAAAAGAAAGAGTAAAAATTATCTAGAATTTTTTATTTTCATGACCAGAAAGGTATTTTGCATCCCTCCTTTGTGTAATCCACTATGGAAAATAAAAAATATAAATAGTGTATTTCTTCTAACCTTTCAGAGTAGACATTTTCCGTAATAAAGACATAGTAGACATTTTCTATAAGACAGACAGCACCGTATCACCCAGGAGTCTGTAGAGGCTTATGCATTAAGCTTGGTTAATCCCACCGATAGCAATCACCTTTACAAATGAAGATTTTTTTTTTTTTAATGGCTTCTCCCTTTTTACCTCTTCTACTTCTTGTTCTTGGGCTATACATAAATATAAGAAATTATTTCTTTGCAATACTTTTTCCTTCCCTCTGTACTTTTATTTGATGCTATTTTTCCTATTTATATTTTTGATTCATCTCTTTTTTTATTTCCTTATTTCATTGCATTACGTTATCATGAATTATTTTACAAATAAAAAACAGAATACCTTCAAGAAGAAAAAGCAAAAATGACCTGTTTGCTAATTAAACTATACACACTAAAAACAGGCAACATAAACCTTGAAAGCTCTTGAAAATATCCATACTCAGAAGATTCAAGAAATATCCAGATAACTCTCCATTTTCCTGTGGTGAAACCTACTTTTCCTCAGAATCAGGGTCAGTTCAATTCCTCTTCAATGCATATAAATCTTATGGTGTATTTTTCCATTTTTCTTTGGGACTAAATAGGAATTTAAAAAAACAGGTGAACTATTTTTTATGGCATTGTTTCTAAAAGATAAATGTATTAACATTTCTAATCATAATATAATGTCTACAGTAGAGTTTTTAATTTGCGGGTTACCATAGCAAGTACATTTTTTATTCTAAATATCATTAAAATTTCCTTAATATTACAATTTAGTGCCCTCAGAGGTTAAATAAGTATTGGCAAGGGACATTGGACACATGAAATGGTAAAAATATTTTCCTTGACATTTAGATAACAAAAGTAAAATTCATTTTCAGTAATCATGATCCATTTAATACAATATGTAGAAGATTGATATTTAGTGGTTTGTGAACTGGCATTTGTAAATAGACCAAAAATTGTTTTCCTTTTTCTAGACACAACTTGAATGAATAAAATTTAATTAAGAGAAAATGAGAATGGAAAATGGAAAAATAATTTAATGATAAACAAGGAAAACATATCTTTCTATGGGATAATTTGGACTGTTTTCTAGGCAGCTAAATTTTGTAGTAAATATAATTGGTTTAAGTTATTGATGAAAATTTTATTTCTATAACATATATGAAGTTTAATTTTTAAAGACGTTTTATTATAGAAATCCTTGAATTTGTTTCAAACAAAATATTATAATACTACTTTTGTTGCAGATATTCAATTATGCTGAATAGAACAAGATGAAATATGAGTAAAACTATAAGCATTGTTTCTAACTCCAACATTAACTCCCTTAGTTTAGATTTTAGACAAATTCTTATCACATCAAAATGTTCAGGATCAGGTGAGACTATTTATTATAGATGATAAATGGTCAAGATCTGATATAAATTATGTCAGGTTAAATTCTCAGGTTTCATTACTGTTAATCAGTTCTCACATCTTCTATGACTTACTTTTTAAAAGACTAGCCAATTGTCTCACATAAGTGTCATTGGCAATTACAGAAACAAACAGGAAATGAGGGGTTTGAGGAAACCCTTGAAAACTCCAGAAGAAATAGAAAAGGAAAACAGAAAAGGATTCTGTTTAAAATTAATATGTATATTTAATGTATATATATATAATATATATATACAAAAATCTTATAATAAAATTATAAATCTTAATAGGATACATTCTTGAATAAAATTAGATACCACTGCTCCCTGGATGCAATATTAGATTCCTTTGATCTTATTACAATTTTATAAATTGAAGACATGTTACCATGAGCAAAATTATCACTTAGTCATAAACTTTTTTCTAGACCATTTTGATAAAATGGTCACAATGCTATATTCACTTTCTAATACTACTTTCTAATTTTTCACAGCTGTCTCCTATGTCTCTATATGTTTACTTCTAGCTCTGGTGTAGACTGTTAGTGTTATCTACTAAATATCAGGGAATTGAAATTCTCAGAAAGAAAATTGGAAATTTTTTTATGTTCAACTGAAGACATGGACTTTGAAACAGAAAAAAACATTAATCTCTATTCATTCATAATGGCCAGTTGATAAGAGAAAATCCTAGGAATTATAGTTCCTGTTATTCAGTTTGATAGCCAATGAAGTAAAAAATTCAATGAAAAATTTCAATGACTGATGAATTTTATCCAAGTTATATAGACTATATAATGACACTAAGATCGGGAACCAGTTACTATGATAAAAAGCTGCATAATAATTATTTTGTGATTTGTAATTAATATTTGTAATTTATTTTATTTCTATAATTAAATTATTTTAATTCCCTTTCTTGAGATATTAGAGAAATCCAAGGGTAGAGGAATGAAAATGAATGCTCAAATCTATTCTCTCTTTGAACTTAAAATGTCCTTTTATGCATTAATTAAAATTAGTTCAAATACATTCAATTCAGTAAACACTAATGGATGTAGTATTAATTTCTAGGTACTGATTTGGGCATTCAAAATTAAAAATTAATTTTGTCTTAAAAATTTCCCATTAGTTCAGGGGAGCCATAACTAAGCGCAATAACAACAAGGTAAGGTAAAAAAATGAAAGTCACATTTGAATTAGGCAAATGAATATATCATAAGAAATGTTTTCAGCTGGAGAGCATATTAAAATAAAATAAGCTCAGAGTTGGGAGGTACAACATATTGAGAGAATGCTAAATAATTAGAGGCCAGCTTGTTGCAGCCAAGTGCAAGGGAAAGACTGCCCAAAATACAAGGACATGTTGTGTATGCCATTTACTTATTCTTTTTCTAGAACAGAAAAGGTGAAAATATCTTTTAGGTTACTGTCTTAGATGGATCATTGATATAATTATTGAAATGAATATAATAAATTGGAGAATTAGGAAGCCTACTGCTAACATAGCAGTGAATGTGGGTTAACAGAAAATGGGAATTGAAAGGGCTGGTCACAATGACATTTAACAGTTTCAACACCGGAGAATACGGTAGAGAAGTAGTGAAGTTGAATTAGGAGGAGGCCAATTCTGGCAGCACGTCACCAAGGGGTGTTTGAGACATAGGGAAAATGTCTTACATCATTTGGGCAGGATTCTTGGAATTTAAGGTGGGAAAGTAGAGAAATCCTATGTGATTTACTGTGAGTACTAACATTGCGATTGAGTGTGTTTAGAATGGAAATTAGCAAAGGGAGCAAGAGGGCATGGGTAAGTGTCAACTCCCTGGATTGAAATAATAGCGAAAAGCACAGCTGAAAATGTGTTTGCTGTTTTTGGTGGGAGTTTAAGAATCCTGGGGCAAATGGGGTATGAAACTCAGAGGCAAATAAGAGGTGAGAGGAAATTAATAAATAACAGTGAATAGAACACAATAGTCTCAAATTTTTTGGTTGTCATTTTTCTTTAAGGAATTTAACATGATGCCACTCAATTTTGTGATCCCTGGGTGAGTAATTTGGTCAAGATTATGGAAAGTATATTCTATTAGATTTTGGAAAAGAGAAATTCTGAGGGAGAAAATAATCCAGGCAAGGCAAACTTCAAGATTTAATTTTAAAATTGTAAATATCTAGATACGTTCAATTAAAATGGCATTCATATTTTGAAGAGCTGACACTGAGCATCTGTCATATATTGACAAGATGTTGCAGTAGGAGACCAAGTGTCTAGACCACTTGTTAAGGGATTACATCTCAAAAGAAATCGTATTATTATATATTGCATAATTTGTATTTTAATATGATGACATTCCTTTTTTATATATACAGTTTTGTGATTTTTATGAACATGTCACTTTTATTGTGTAAGCATAGCTTCTGAAATTATTTTATTTAATCAATTTTGCTTCCCATGATGCCTTGTTAGTTCCTGTTCTGACGAGAGCTTCCAGTCACTGAAAAATAGCAACATTGGATAAATAAGTTATATTTTTTAAGAATTTTAAGAATTTATCTATTTAAGAACCGAGTCAACCTTTCAAGTTGCATGATAATTAAAAAAAAAAAAAAAAAAAAAAATCCCTACCATGCAGTTAACTGCTAATCTTATACGGCTATGTTTATCATCTTGTGTTTTCGCTTGATATTTAGAGTAAATGATAAAAATAAACTCCATTTAGTTGGCTGGTAATCATATTTGGGACATGGCAAAGAATAACAAATATGACAGTACCAAATAAATTTCTTACAGGAATATATGTGAAATTATGTTCATGTACAGGCTTACACTTGTGTTTTTGTTTTTATTCATTTTAACAACAACAGAAAAAAAGAATTATTGGGGCTGATTTTAAGTTTTGCTCCAGTGGTATCAACCAGCAATAATCAATTGTATTTTGATATTTTTCCATTTAGATTAAGTCATTTTAAGTTAACTAGTAAACACTCAATTCCATGATGTCCCATAAACAGTCAATTACAGATAAGCTTAGATATAGAGATAACATTAAGAAGGGGGACTGTATATCTTGGCTTTGCTTACACATCACCAGCTGTTTTCTTCCTTTTCTTTTCTTCCCTCCTTTATTCCTTCTTTTCTTATTTTTTGCATTCTTTCTTTACTTTCTTTTAATATAATAATCAGTGATGAACCATACAGTGTATAGCATTATAACAACAGTTTCATAGAAATCAATTATAGGCTCAAACTCATGGAAACTAATGAAGTATCTGAATTTGACTGCTGTTTTGTTTGTCAGGTTAGCTGGTTAGAGTTAATACAACTTTAGTTTGTTTTCTAAAAATTATGATTGCTCTCAGTATAGTTGGAAATATAATTAAAATATGAAAAGCTATATTTTCAGAAAGCAGAATAAAAGCTCTCCTAGGACCCTGAATATTGAAAATATACATATATATCGACATCAGATTTCTAGCTCTCTACTTATTAGTCGCTTATTAATAAGCAACTGTGGCATTGAAAATTGTACCGTAGCATTTTAGAGGTCATGTAAGTACCCTGAGTATATATTCCTCCCATTGCTTTCATACCCCTAGTCAGCCAAGCAGCCAATATAATTTCTGTTCATTTTTTCTAATCCTTGTTTTACTCTATTCAACATTTACTTTTACATTAACCTTTTGGGATTTGAGTGAAAGAGGAGAAAAATAAAGTTTCAGCCGTATTTCAGTAATTTTTTGTAGAGATGCCTAAATCTTTAAAATACATTTAGAAATAGAACAAAACATTTCTTTGAGGGCAACTTGTGATTTCATTAGGAAAAAGGTACAGTTCCTATGTCAATGTTTTAACCTTCATTTTAGAATGGTAATAAGTATTAAGAAATGTGAATATTTTATAGGGTCTTACTGGTAGATTTGGGCATATGTTAGTTACATAACCAACAGTGCATCTCAAATGAGTGGCATCCAAAAAGAACTAACCAACGGTCTCACTGCTAAGCTGAGAAAGCTTAGAACAAGAGACCTCTATGACAGAAGAGAAACAGGAACAACTGGCAGCCCCAAATGAGGGAAAACAGCACTCCCTGTTTTTCTTGCTACTTTCCTCTTTCTTGTCTTTCTTTCTCCACATGACATGGTTAGATCTATCAGTCTGCTGGCAGAGGGAGAGGGCTGAGTTGAGGATTTTAGATTACAGTGAGCTGGCAAAGAGATAACTGATGAGAAGTATAGATTCTAGACAAGCAGAAAGCACAGCATCGTAAGAAATGAAAGAACCGGCACCAAGGACAACACGAGGAGAGAGGTGACACTTGGGGAAGTCTGCCAGCTCCTTCCAGTGTTTCTCATCCACCCTCAGCTTCTTCCCTAGCACAGCTTTTTGACACAACTGAAAATTGACTGTCTCCCAGGGGCCCTTCATTCACGCCAGAGCCTTTTTTAGGGGAGGCTGCAGGTTCTCAAATATGATTATTTTTCTGCAATTTCTCATTAACATTTAGAAATTCCACTAAGTTCTTAACGCTACTCATGGTGAAGCTTTAATAATTAACTGTCTTACGAAAATCATTAAAATTTGTTACATTTATTTGTTCCAAAGACTTTAAAAACTTCAATATCCTCAGGCTTGTAACACGACTTTACCATTTTACCAGCTTTTTAAAAATTTCTGCAGAAACACATTCAGGTAGGCAGATGCATTAGCTGGCTTCAAACACTCTTAATATGTCAGGATTTCAGGACTGGGTAGTAAATTTATTATGTTCCCTGCACACTAATCAATGTAACTTCCATTTCAAAGTTCTATCTCTTGTTTTTTAAGAAAAACATAGAAACTTATTTCCCTTTGAGGCTTATGCAATTTGAGCCCATTGCCCTCTCCTACTTCCTGTTCCTGTTCATTACTAACTTTGTGAATACTCCCAGTCACTTATTAATAACTTCAGCAAATGGATTTTATTCTTCCACTCCACTGAAACCTCTGTCCCATTCCCATTTCCTCTATCGTTATTGTGTTTGATCCATCTCTTTCCATGACTCTTCAGTTGCTTGAACTTTTTATTTGCAGCTACTTTTCTTGAGTTGCCACAAAGTCAAACCTAGAAATTGTCACTTGTGGAAATGGCACCATCTATAAAATCAGCATTTCCAGCAACCACTTGTTCATCAGTGACTTCCTTCCACTTCACTTGCCCAGTTAGCTTCATTGATGATTTTATCTCATTGAAGTCCTTGACCCCACCATTTGTACACCACCTATCAGCCCCTTTCTCAGATTCACTAACCTCTTTGGTTAGCCTTGATTCTATGATGTACACATACTCACTCTTTGCCATTTATATTAACTCCTTCGATTCTCCTTTTATTTTACTTGCACTAAATGGAACTTCTTGTGTAGTTCAATACTCACATGAAAATGGTTGAAATTTGCTGGAGAAAATCCTAGAACTAACATATCTTAATTTATTTTTTTAAAGAAAGGCTTATTGCAGTACAATTACATAAAATTTACTTCATCCTTTTTAGGAATATAGTATTCTGATTTTAACAAGCACTAGTGTATGTGGTAATCACCACTGTAATTAGAACATGGAAAATTCCCTCTTGTTTCTTTATAGTAATCATCTTTTCCATCTCTAGTTCTTAGTAAGCACTTGAGATTGGATATGCTAATGGATTACAACAAAACCATATATAAAAATAGAATTCTCATCCACAATCTGCAGCAATTAATCCAAAGAGGAAAACAACAAACTCTATAGCAATTGGCCCAAAATAGCCAGGACTTAATTAATAGCTACTCTTTTTCCTAATTTTTTTTTTTTCCACTTTCAATATTGGGCTAACAAAACAAAGCCAAATGTGCTTCCTTAACCAATTACATAGGTTGTCCACTTCTAGTCAGTCCACCTCCAACTTCTGCAGGTGCCAAACTTCCAATGAGAGCTTACCTGTAGCCTTCCTTGTGTTTCACTCTAAATACATGGTTCCCTGAAGCTTCCTCTGAAGTTGTTGTACATAGAGAAAATGGGAAGTTGTAGCTAAATGTACCTTTATTTACAAAGAATTTATTTTAAAATTTTACAAAGAGGTGACCAACACAGAGAGAATAAGTAACAGTGCATCATTTTACAAAATATTCTCGATGTATTGGTCACTTCTTTGTAAAATTTAGTAAAAAATAGTTTGTATTCATTCTGCCAACATCAAGTAATAATTGCTGAATCCCCTGCTATGGAAAAATCTGAAAACATAGACTTGTCTTGTTTTCATTTGTGTGGTCTTCGTATATTTCCAGTGCTTTCCTGGAGGTTCCATAGAGATACCATGTAGCAGATCTTAGCCTTCAAACAAGTATGGTACCCACCAAGGCCCCTGATGCCTTGCTGCTGGAGGATTGCTGAGGTGGCACTGATGTTGTAACTCAGAACTGGGCCCGAAAATCGCTCTGAGTTTTGGTTTCCATTCACTTGGCTTATTTGGTGGAATCAGGTCCTGGTTATCACTGTTTGGTGTTGAGGTGTCTAAAAGTGTATTTGTCATGAGAAGGAAAATGATAAGGTAGAACACAGGTATCAGCCTGCTGTCCACGCCTCTCTCACATATTGATGACTTTGAACTGGCATGTACTCATTCCGTATCATTAATAAAATTGGATGAGACTGTCCTTTATCTCCTTTTTGTGTACTGAGACATCTATGGTGCATATTTTTATCTATAATAAAAAAAATAATATATATAAAAAAAAAAAAGAAAATAGCTTTCATCTACAAAGAGTGTTCCGCCTGGCAAGGGGCACACATTTCTGAGTATGCATTCAAAGGAGCCCAACTATCAGCCCAAAAGACACAAGTGCACAAGGATTACATTTCTAACGACCATTGCCAGCTCTGGTGAAAGACCATTGCCATCTCTGGTGGATTGTCTAAGTCTAAAATCTATTCTTTTCCAGGAAAGTGAATCATTACAATCCTGATTCCTGTACTTCTCTTTCTAAAAGGCATAATTTTACCAAGGATTATACAAGCCTTTAGTAACAACCCGGGGAAACATTTTATTTGAACACAATTGTTTATTACAGAGAACATGTAACAAAAAAGGGAATGATTTATCAGGCCAAATGGATAACATTTTTTGATCGGCATGTAGAAGTCTTTAAATAAAATTCTAAATCACAAATAGCTGGTTCTTTGGATTTAATTGTAGGCTCCCACTTGACCTCATGGTTTCTCGTGCACTAAAGATATTACTAATGACTGCAGTCACTCAACGCTTTTCAGCCAGCCAATTACCTCGTGCAAGATTCTGTTACACTCTCCCCTTTCCCTTACTATTCATCACCGCAACAACCTGAATCCTGCTACTGTCCTGACCCTACCAGCGGAAAAGGAACATTATGATTATTTTAGTTCAGTTAGGAAACTTTCTATACCTCACTCAAATTTGTTAGTTTCTCATTAAGAACCTGGACTTAATATTATCTTTTGTAGGGTCATACCTCAAAACTATGAGTAGATCCTACCAAGAATTAATGAAACTATCACTAATCTACTATCTCCATTAAAATATAGTTTTCTAGGCAAAGTGTAATTTGTATGCCATAAGCAGATTTTTATCCTCTTAGCATAAAATGCTTGAAATTTATCCGATGTTTAGCAGGTATCAGAAGTTAATTTAGCAGGTATAGAAGTTAAAAGTATTTTGTATGGATGGAAAACAATTTGTTTACTCATTTATCAATCAGTGAGCATTTAGGTGAGTTTTATTTTGGCATAATTATAATAACTTATTTCCCGAAAACTTTTTCTACACATTTGATCGTAGTAATTTTATTTATAAAGGCCGAAAATTAGGAACAACCCATTTTCCTTCATCTTAGTACATCTACTCAACAATAAAAGAAACAAACTATTGATACAACTATTGCTGCCACAACTTTAATGACTCTTAAAGGCGTCATTCTGAGGAGTGGCGGGGAAAAGGCAACTGCAAGGGGTTATGATTCCACATACCTGACCATCCCCAGATTGATGGGAATGGAGTGATAAGGAAAAATATTTGTTGTTGCAAAGACTTAGGGTTGGGAAGGATGTGTGACTAAGGAAAGAAACGGTTTCTTTGTGGTGATAGAACAATTCCATATCCTGATTGTAATGCTTATCACTTGTATCTGTACAAGTGATAATTTTTTTTTTTTGAAACAAACACACACACAGTACAAGTATAAATGGCTGAAATCTGAATTATTTGTGCCTTAGTTTATTCTTTTGAGTATAACAAACTACTACAAACTTAGTGATTTTATAAAACATCGAAATTAATTTCATAGTTAGGAAGGTTAGGAAGTACAAGATCAAGGTGCCAGTAGGTCCACTGTCTAGTGAGGCTGTTCTCTGCTTCCAAGGTGACACCCTGTTGCTCTATCCCACGAGGGAGGAAAAGACTGTGTCTTCACATGGTAGAAAGGACACAAGGGGCAGAAAATGGGGAACTCCTGCCATCAAGCCCTTTTATATGGGCACGTGATCCCCTTCATGACGATGGAGCTCTGGTGATTCAATCGTCTCCCAAAGGCCACACCTCTTAATACTGTTGCATAGAGAATTCACTTTCAACATGATTTTAGAAAAGATGATATTCAAACCATAGCCATCTACACAGAATAGTTTTATCCTACTGCTTGTGACTCTGTACTGTCTCTGTAACTACTTATGAGTAGTAAACCATTTTCAAATTAAAAGTATCTACAAACAGTTCTGCTTTATTTACATTTTTGTCATTCTCTCTTTTTCATTTATAATATATAGTTGCTTATTGCTAGTTCATTCTTAATTGAATTAAATGACCACCGTAAGCTGCTACTAGTACTTATTTTTATTTATTTATGTATTATTTATTTATTTATTTTTATTAAGTCTTTTGTATATGGATCATAAATACATTTATGCCCATTTCAGTGTATTGATTATTTGTACAAATTGGAGTGCTTACATCATACTAATCAGCATAACTTTCACCTCATTGACCCAATTATAGCATTAGGACATTTGTGTTCTACACATGATAGAACCAACTTGTACTTGCAATGTGCTCCATAGGTGTGGTCCCCCTACTATCCCCGACTATCCCTCCTCTCGCTCTCCCCTTCCCTCCTTCATCATAAAGTTGTGTTTCATTTTTCATATGCAAGTGTGAGTGATTATAAATTGGTTTCACAGTAGTGCTGAGTACATTGGATATGTTTTTTTCCATTCCTGAGATACTTTACTAAGAAGAATATTTTCCAGCTCCATCCATGTGAACATAAAGGAGGTAAAGTCTCCATTTTTTACTGCTGCATAATATTCCATGGTATACATATACCACAATTTATTAATCCATTCATGGGTTGATGGGCACTGGGGCTTCTTTCATGACTGGCAATTATGAATTGAGCCTCAATGAACAATCTGGTGCAAATATCTTTATTGCCAAATGATTTTTGGTCCTTTGGATATATACCTAGAAGAGGAATTGCAGGATCAAATGGCAGATCTACATTTAGATCCCTGGATATTCTCCAAACTTCCTTCCAGAAGGAACGTACTAGCTTGCATTCCCACCAGCAGTGTATAAGTTTTCCCTTTTCTCCACATCCACACCAACATCTGTAGTTTTGTAGTTTTGGGATTTTGTGATGTGGGCTACTCTTACTGGAGTTAGATGATATCTCAGAGTAGTTTTGGTTTGCATTTCTCTGATGATTAAAGATGATGAGCATTTTTTCATGTGTCTGTAGACTATGCACCTGTCTTCTTCAGAGAAGCTTCTGTTCATGTCTCTTGCCCACAGTGAAATGGGATCACTTGTTTTTTGCTTAGTAATAAGTTTGAGTTCTCTGTGGATTCTGGTTATTAGATCTCAGTTGGTAAGTTTGAGTTCTCTGTGGATTCTGGTTATTAGATCTTGGTAGTACAACTTGCAAAAATCCTCTCCCATTCTGAGGGCTGTCTATTTGCTTTCCTTAGTGTGTTCTTGGCAGTGCAGAAGCTTTTTAATTTGACAAGATCCCAGTAATGTATTTTTGATGTTACTTCAATTGCCTGGGGTGTCTTCCTCATTAAGTATTCTCCCAGGCCAATTTTCTCAAGCATCTCTCCTGCAGTCTCTCTAAGAATATTTATAGTTTCATGTCTTAAGTTTAAGTCCTTTAACCAGTGAGAGTCAATTTTTGTTAGAGGAGAAAGGTGTGGGTCCAATTTCAGTCTTCTACAAGTTGCCAGCTAATTCATCCAGTACCATTTATTGAATAGGGAATCTTTCTCCTAATTTATATTTTTAATAGGCTTATCGAAAATCAAATGACAATAAATGTCTGGGTTCACCTCTTGGTCTTCAATTCTGTTCCATACATTTACCTCTCTGTTTTTGTGCCAGTACCATGCTGTTTTGATCACTATTGATTTATAATATGGAG
>CAUYPK010017751.1:0-88486 GCA_963574355.1 Loris lydekkerianus | reverse complement strand
GCTAAACTATAGCTTTCACATGAAGGCTATAACCCAACTATACCACAAGACTATGAGGAAAGGACCAAGGAAGGGGAAGGGAGGGGGGATGTTTGGGTGGAGGGAGGGTGATGGGTTGGGCCACATCTATGGTGCACATTTTTATCTATAATAAAAAAATTAAATAAATAAATAAATAAAATAAAAAAAATGGTGGATAATTTTTCATGGAAACAATGAATGCCAGAAGACCGTGGAAAAACATGTGTAAGGTGCATCTGGAACATTACCAACGTGAACCACTTGCTAAGGCATAAAACTCGTCTCACAAAATTTCCAAAATATTGAAATTTTACAGAGCATGCTCCCTGAGAACATGAAATTAAAAAATAAAGAGGAAAAAGTAAAATTGTCTTTATTCACAGATGATTCTTTATACAGAGACATCAAAATGAATGCACAAAAAGTAAAAGGTTTACTAAATGAATTAAAGTAAGGTCTTAGGATACAAGGTCAATATACAAAAAATCAATTATGTCTCTGTTTACTGGCAAATAGTTGGAAAATTAAAATTTTAAATACCAGCAGCACTCATAGCTCAGTGGGTAGGGCACCGGACATACACACAGGCTGGCGGGTTCAAACCCAGCCCGGGCCAGGTAAACAAAATAGCTGGGCATTGTGGCAGGTGCCTGTAGTCCCAGTTACTTGGGAGGCTGAGGCAAGAGAATTGCTTAAGCCCAAGAATTTGAGGTTGCTGTGAGCTGTGATGGCACAGCCCTCTACAGAGAACAACATAGTGAGACTCTGTCTCAAAAATAAATAAATAAATAAATAGCATCAAAAAGACTATACTTTCAGGGATCTTTTCTATAGTTTGTTACTAGAGAAGTTTCTCTGAATGTGTAAAGCACAAGAAGTATTCTATCATGATCAACAAGGCCACACCCTCTAGTGCCCCTTCAAGATGATGGGAACATAATGGATGTGCCCAGACACCCCAAAACCCCCAGAGCCCAAGCTTGGACTGACTGAACAAACTGTGAGCAGGACAGGAAGGAGCCTTGCCCTCCCCCATGGTCCCCAGTACAAATTGGAAAAGCAATAAAATAAAATAAAATAGCATCAAAATATAAATAGCTTAAGAGTAAATTTATAGGCTCAGCACCCATAGCACAGTGGTTACAGCGATAGCCATATACACACAGATTGGCAAGTTCAAACACAGCCTGGGCCAGCTAAGACAACAATGACAACTGCAACCAAAAAAATAGCTGGGTGTTGTGGCGGGGGCCTGTAGACCCAGCTACTTGGGAGGCTGAGGCAAGAGAATCCTGTAAGCCCAAGAGCTGGAGGTAACTATGAGCTGTACACTGTGAGTGGCACTCTATAAGGGCGACATAGTGAGACTGTCTCAAAAAAAAAAAAAAAAGTAAATTTATAAAAGTGTGCAAGACCTTTACACTAAAAAATGTAAAAAAAAATCTCCTCCTCTATAATGAAGGAGATAGCAAAGAAAACCTAAATGGATGTAGAGCTATATCATGATAATGTAATAGAAAACACAATCTTGTTAAGATTAATAGTCTTCCAAAAGTGGTCTCTAGATTCAACACAATTTCAAACAAAACCCTAACAGATGTTTTCTAGAAAAATAGACAAATTGACTCAAACTTACGGAGACAAATTAACTTAATAGACAAATTAACTCAAAGATCTAGATTAGGTAAAACAATCTTGAAAAATAAGAGCAGAGCTGGAAGATACACTACCTTATCACAATATTTCACATAAAGCCACAGTAATGAAGACTGTGTGGTGAGGATGTAATGAGGGCTAAGTAGGCAAAGGAAGCTAAAATGGAAAGTTGAGAAATGGATCCACATTTATAGAGTCGGTCGATTTGTGATGTAGGAATCAAGGCAGTTCAACGTATGAAGTTGTCCTTTCAAAAAATAGGGCTCCACAAATTCCAGCTGCCGTGGCCTCCCCAAATACTGATCTCTGTCTCTTCAATTCAGCACTACCTCTGGGGTCTGTTTGGATTCCTGCTCACCACTTGAACCCTGAACACTGCCTCAGGTCAATCATAGGGCCTGTCTTATGGTTTTTCTTTCTTTTCAGATATAGCAGTCCCATGCTGTTCCTTGTCTAATGTGTGAAAACAGTTCTTCAATACCTTTTGCCCAGTTTTCTAGTTATGTGGGAAAGGTAAATCCAGACCCTGTTGTGATTATGTTTATGATTAAACAGAAGCTGATCTGCAGTGATAAAAGACCTCTCTTGCTGCTATTTGAAGAATAGATTGTCGTGAAGTAAGTGGAAGAAATGGAAGCAAAGAGTCCATTCAGGAAATATCCCAGTGAGAAATGACAGTGCTGGCTCAGCTCCTTTAGCAGAGTGGTTATGGCGCCAGCCACACACACTGGGGCTGGTGGGTTTGAACCCAGCCCAGGCCTGCTAAACAACAATGATAACTGCAACAAAAAAAATAGCCAGGCGTTGTGGCAGGCACCTGTAGTCCCAGCTATTTGGGAGGCTGAGGCAACAGAATCATTTAAGCCCAAGATTTGAGGTTGCTGTGAGCTGTGATGCCTCAGCACTCTACTGAGGGTGACATGATGAGACTCTCTCTCAAAAAAAAAAAAAAAAGAAAAAGAAAAAAAGAAATGACAGTGCTTAAATTAGCAATAGAGTCAAAAGGGGACCAGCTGACTGCATAACACATTTGGAGGCAAAAGTGGCAGCATTGCTGACAGATTGGACTTGGGGCAACAAGGAGGCAGATCTGGACCTAAAAAACAGACTAAAGTCTCTTTACTGAAAACAGAAGTTGGGTTATTAAAAGATTTAGGGATTTTTTTGTTTGTTTTGGTAGGGAAGGGCAAAGAGTCTGAAACTGCCATATTTTAGAAGTCAAAAAGACAAAATTCATATTCTTTTCCCTATAATAATTAATTTTTTAAATAAAATTTTCATATGTGTATTTTGGAATATATTTTACTATTATAATATTGATGTCTCTCTTTAGACCATGAGCTGTTTGAAGAGAGAGCCATTGTTTAATTCATTTTAAAGTCACATATGGCAACAAGGTCTGAGGTGCTGACTCCTCTGGACTGACTTTGGTGGGGTGCACCTTCCTGACCCCATTGCTCACCAGAGGGAACCAGACTCCTGCCCTTATAGTTTTCGGGACAGAGCTGCCTGTGGATCCCTACTTTTGGGTTGTTGGAAAGTCTTTGAACTTTCCCTGTTGAGCAGTGATTGTACAGCCCTGGACAATCAGATTAGAACTCTTGACCTGGGCTGTCCACCCAAGGATCCTACAAGGTTGAGCAGTGCTTGTTTTGTAGCAGGAGGGACTGATTCTCTTCCACCAGCTGTCGCTGGTGGGGGGCAAGGTGCCACAGTTGCTTGTGTCTCTCCCCAGATGAGATTTCAGCCTAATACTGCCACTCATTAAGATTGGATAGAGGAGTTTCATTTCCAGTACCACAAGAAGCAACTTGAACATGGCGACTTCTGCCCTGAATGAACCTAGGAAAGCAGCTGGAAAAAGGGTATTTTGTAAACAGAAGCCAAAGCCGGACAACCAAGATGAATCAGAACTCCTCACTGTTCCTGATGGTTGGAAGGAACCAGCTTTTTCCAAAGAGGACAGTCCCAGAGGACTCTTGGAGGAGAGCAGTTTTGCAACTTTGTTCCCAAAATATAGAGAGGCTTACTTGAGAGAGTGTTGGCCACTGGTGCAGAAAGCCTTGAATGAACATCACATAATGCAACCCTGGACTTGATTGAGGACAGCACGACTGTACTACAAAGAAGACCTTTGATCCATATATCATCATTAGGGCCCGAGATCTAAAAAAACTTTTATCAAGGAGTGTTTCATTTGAACAGGCAGTACGAATTCTTTAGGATGATATTGCATGTGATATTACTAAAATAGGTTCTTTAGTAAGAAATAAAGATTTGTCAAAAGAAGACAACAGCTTATTGGTCCCAAAGGATCTACCTTGAAGGTACTTTTTATCAGTAGAAAACTTGAGTGTCTTCTTTGATCATTTGTTTTTCAGGATACTAAATTTTAACCTCTTTTTCTTTTGATATAGGCTTTGGAACTCTTAACAAACTGTTATATTATGGTTCAGGGAAATACAGTTTCAGCCATTGGACCCTTTAGTGGTTTAAAAGAGGTGAGAGCTATTTATTATGCTTACTTAATTTTCAGCAGAAAACAAAATAATTTGGCTATAATAGATAATAACTTGCTTTGTAATTTTTTAAAAGAATCTATTATGAGATTAATAGATACTTTGTAGGTCATGTACATTGAGGAAGTGATCACTTCCAGACCCTAACATATTATGGCCAACCGTTGGCTACCGTGGAAATAACCATTTTGGAATTAGGTCTGTGCACTGTCACTCCTCCCACTACAAAATTTAAATGGGCACTTAAGATCTTTAGTCTGCAGCATGTATGAAAACAAGGTGCAGTGAGTGACATGTGCACAGAGCTGTCTGTGAGGCAAACACTGTTTCTATGAACTCCTTTCCGTGCTGTTGCTGTCAGGATCCGGATGTGAGGTTGTGCTTCCTTCCTAGGCCTTCGGGGTAATTCTGTTGTCCCTCTTTCCCATAAATCGCCCCTTTCTCCTGGAACAATTATAACTTATATATGTCAAATACTTCATAGTTTTATAAAGTCTTTGAATATATTCTATGACATTTTTGAGGTATATAGTTTATAAATTAGAAAGATGGAATAAGAAAATTAAATGACCCTTCTATATGAAGTGCAATCCTAGTATTTTTGGACTCCAAATGCAGCTCTCTTCCCTTTGAATTGCATAGATCCAGAGTTTTCTGTTAGTTCTACATACCACATTTTAGGAGTAGTTGAGAAACTTCATTGTATTCAAGGGAAGTTGACTATTCTTGTAAAAGATCTGGTTAGAGCAATACAAGGAACTACTGTCAGCAGATTCAATTTACCGTATATACTCGTTATATACGGTAGTAGCCATTTCCTGATTTATAAGATATTTTACAAGATATTAATTCTCTCCTACCCAGTTCATTAATATCTTTATAGGTAACTACTTCCTTTTTCTTTTACAGGTGCGAAAAGTAGTCCTAGATACTATGAATATTCATCCAATTTATAACATCAAAACGTTAATGATTAAAAGAGAACTGACAAAAGATTCTGAATTGCGATCACAAAGTTGGGAAAGATTTTTGCCACAGTTCAAACACAAAAATGTGAATAAATGCAGGGAACCAGAGGAAAAAACTGTTCAGAAAAAATATATACCATTCCCACCATGCCAGACATAAAGTCAGATTAATAAAGACAAAAAATGGAAGCAATAAAGGCTAAACAAGCACAAGCTCTTCAGAGCAAAGAAGCAAAGCTTTTATTCCAACTAAAGAAAAACCAGTTGTGAAAATGAAGGAAGCTTCTATGAAACTATAATTGATGTGACCACTAAAGAAAAGGTTAAGAAAGCAAAGAACAAGAAACTGGAAGCTCTTACAGCTGAAGTTAAGCTTAAGATGGAAGCAGATGAGAAAAAAAAGAAGAAAAAGTAACACACAAAACCCTCCACTACAACTTAAGATGCTACCTCCTTTTGTAAAAGATTTTGAGATACTAAAGCATTAGTTGCCTTATCTGGGAGAAAGAATACTCTGATGACTTTTTTTTTCCCTGAGTTTTAACAGTGCTCTTTATAAATATAAATTATTGCATTCTCCATGTATTTTTGAAAAATTTTGTACTAGAAAGTGGTATATATTGTACCAGGCAAGTTTTGCCTAAGTATGATTTTAGAAGTGATTTTTTTAGGTTTTTTTATATATAGATTTTTGGAACATAACCATTGTAATAATGTCTTAGCATTTGATTTTCAGGAAAATAAATACCAATTTTTAAATGCCTGCTGCCTAACAATAACAAGTAAATATTTAGCTTTATTCCAAAAAAAAAAAACAAAAAAAAACAAGAACTAAAATAAAGGAAGGGAGGGCTTTAAAAAAATGAGACGTGAGTACCTCTGCTTGGGAAAGATGACCCACGAATAGAGAAAGCTGAATACTTCAACTTCTGGACTAACTTCTGTATCTTCATTGAAAAAAATGAGCTTCACCAGGAAAAGGAGAACAACCTTGGTTAAGAGAAACTTCAAAGTCCAAGATGGGAAGGAAGAACAGGAAGCTCTAGACTCCCATAGCTGTGCCACAGGGACACCAAGGGAACTTGGAGATAGGCTCAAGGAACCTCCTGGGTGATCTCTGAGGAATCAAAGGGAACAGGAAAGGGCTAGAATGATGAGGGCCAGCAAACAGCATCCTGATTTTCTTTTCTTTTCTTTTTTTTTTTTTTTGAGACAGAGCCTCAAGCTGTCACCCTGGGTAGAGTGCTGTGGCGTCACAGCTCACAGCAACCTCCAACTCCTAGGCGTAAGTGATTCTCTTGCCTCAGCTTCCCAAGTAGCTGGGACTACAGGTGCCTGCCACAACGGTGGCTATTTTTTGGTTGTAGTTGTCATTGCTTGGCAGGCCCGGGCTGGATTTGAACCCACCAGCTCTGGTGTACGTGGCTGGAGCCTTAGCCACTTGAGCTACAGGTGCCAAGCCAACATTCTGACTTTCAAAGAAGGGGAGAAAAATGATTCCATTAACCCTAAGACTGGAGAGCCTACCATCAATCTCTGTAAGAGGCTAAGCTGCATGGTTAACCTGGTGGGTTTTAGAGCACACGAGAAAGGAAACACCCAGAAAAGGCAAAAGACTCGATAGAAGAGTGGCAGAGGACAGGGACAGGCAATTCACCAAAGAGGAAATTTAAGTGCCCAAAAATATAAAAGGTCTCTAACATTACAGAAACATACACTAAATTAAGATAATCAGATACCATTTGTGCAGGTCAGTAAAATTAAAAGACTGCTGATATCAGCTGTTGGAAAAGATATGGGGAAATGATACTTTCATTAGTGGAATACGTAGCTCTCTTCAAAGGGCAATTTGATGGTATTAACTAAAATGAAAAATGCACACACAGACTTGGCCCTCCCTATCTGCGGGTTCCACATCCATGGATCCAATCAAGCATGAACTAAAAAAATGTGGGGAAAAAATAGATGGCTTTGTCTATATTAAATAAGTATAGACGTTTCCCCTTGTTTTTCCCTAAAAAGTATAACAGCTACTTACATAGCATTTACATTGTATTAGGTATAACTAACCTAGAAATGATTTAAAGTATACAGGAGGATGTGGGTAGTATATAAATATGTACCTTTTTTTTTAGGGACTTGTGCATCATGGATTTTGATACCTGCAGGGTTCGGGGGAGGGTTCTAGAACCAATCCCCCATGGAAACTGAGGGACAACTGTATACGTATGTATACACACACACACATATATATGTATTTTTAAAGAAAGAAAAACTAAAACTAGGAATGATGAGTGTTAGGGACTAGCACATGCTCTAAGAGTAAGACACCCAGTTTCCTTTTTCTGGGATGAGGAGAGAAATGCCCATGAACTGACACCTACAGGTTTTGGCAGAGTCTTTCATATCATTATCACTGAAACGAGAAAAATTCAGCCTTATGACAATGCTAGGAGATAGAGTTAACATTGAATACCTATAGGTAATAGTGGCTGATTCAGGCACTATTACCTATAGTAATAGGGCAGTCTTTGGTCCTGTCCTGTTTAACAGGTTCATTGATTCATACTTTTAATTTCTCATTCACTCACCCACTCAGACATCTGAGAGTTTACTATGTGTCAGATGCTATGCAGAAGATGTGAAGATGATCCCTGCCAAGGGCCTCAGATACTGAAAAGTAGAGAGAAAGGGTGAAAAACAGCATGAAGAGTGCTTGGACTGAAAGGTTATGGAAGCTCCAGAGGGTAGGGCCTGACCCCATCCTGGCCTCTAGGTCACTAACCACACCCCCACACACCAATCAATGGTCTGTTTGCCTCCAGAAAGAGAGCATGAAATAAGGAAGTACCACAATTCCAAAAAACCACATATATATGAGTTGGAAGAAGTTAACAAGCTACACATACCATGTGAAATCCATTTCTAGTCACTGAAAAGTCCCACCTGTAGGTTGTGGGCGAGTACATTTTCATTTTTAAACCTTGCTACAAGAATATCATCAACAAGGCCTCTGTCCAGAGTAAGGTGTCAGGATAGGGAAGAATGAGGCCCAAGCCAGATGAAGATCAGCCAAAGCTATGTCCTGGCTTTTTCAGAGCTACTCTGATCTCTTTCTGGGCTCCAAATTCTACACACATTCCTCCTCTGTTTTCTCTCAGGGAATCACCTATAGCCAACAGACAGGAATTTCCTGGGTAGACCACTCAAGAGAGGCTGAAAGACAGCTCCCAGGTCAGCCCTCAGCAGTCAGTCTGCAGCAGATTTTCAGTGTGCACAACCTTCCCTGACTGCCCCAACACCCCAAAATATGACACTCCAAGGCTGTCCCTTCCACAGAAGAAGAAATGAGAAGTACACATATGCCAGTTTCCATGCCTACAGATCCCGTACAGTCATTTAACCCTTCTACACCTTAGTGTTTCTGTTTATTTTTTAAGAGACAGGGTCTTACTCTGTTGCCCAGGCTGGAATGCTATGGTGTCATAATAGCTCACAGCAGCCTCAAATTCCTGAGCTCGAACACTCCTCCCATTTTAGCCTCCCAAGTAGCTGGGACTATAGGCACATGCCACCATGCCTGGCTAACTTTTTAAAAAATTGTTTTAGAGTGAAGGTCTCACTAAGTTGCCCAGACTAGGCTCAAACTCCTGGCCTCAAGCAATACCCCCATCTCAGTCTCCTGAGTAACTGAGATTGCAAACATTACTACTGTGCTGAGTAGTGTTTCTGTTTAATGAATAAGATGGATTAGATAGCTACTAGGGGACCTTTCAGCTCTGATAGGCAACATGTATTAGTTGTTCATGCATTCTCTTCCTAGAAGCAGTAATTGTTAAAAAGGATTCCAAAGAGAGAGCAGTACATATGAGTGAATGAACAGTGGAATTCCAGACACTCAAGGTGATTTATTTGGGTCCCCCTGATAGTGTAGGAAGTGGTCTGGCAGGGACCCTCCAGCAGACTAACCTCTTTAGTGATGATCGAGACAGCACCTGTGCAGCCTGGTTCATGGCCCTGACCCAAGCATTCATGTCTTCCTGGGTGTCAGCACTGAAGTAGTAGGTCCTCATGCCCGAATGCTCAGCCTGAGAGCCCACCACGGAGCTGTTATAGATGATAGCTCGCATCCCTCTGTGCACAGCCTATAAGTGTGGAGATGGAAGTACAGAGAGAGGTTAGCACACATTTCCCTTTTAGGAGCAAAAACAAGGAGGCACTCTGGCCATGTTCTCCCCACCTCTACACTAAAAGCCCAAGCACCACTGGGCTTCTTTCCACACCTAGAAAATGTCACAGGATAGATTCTTCTTCCTTAGTGTAGTCAGGCCCAATGACAGCCATGTCTGTTCCCCGCAATAAAAGCCCTGCAAGTTGTACCTATTTTTGATTTATCTTACTCCTGCCTGGAGTACGGGGTGTGGGGCAGGCAGAGAGTCAAGGCTTACGTGAGAAATAGGCTTTTTAAAAACACTCTTATTTCTTAGAAGTAGACTCTTGGGAATCCCTGTTTTGGTTCTTCTGAAGCCTGTGATTCCTGCTAAGGCTACAATCAAACACAAATTGAGTCAAAATCAGCTGCAACAGCAGGTGGCTTGGTGTGGATGTGCACTGTGCTTCACTGCTTGGGCATGAAATGTGGTGTGTGTTCATCAAAGCAGCAGCTGTTCTGTCTCTCCAAAACAAGCACCACAGAGTTGGACAGAGCTAATAGTGGACTAAATATTCTCGCATACCTACTCTGTACTTCTGCTTCAGGATGCTTTCATACGTATCTTTGCAAAGAACCTGGAAAAAGGTACTGGGAATGACCACTAAAAAGCAATTGAGGATTTGCAAACTAGAGCACCAATCTTCCCCTCTGTGCTCTAATAAAGCAGGGATCTGTCCTTTGAATTTGCAAAGAAAAATCTCACCAAATCCACAAAGGAACAGGGTATGGAAAGAGGAAGATTTACTGAGTACTGTGCCTTCTGGGTACTTCCACAACTTTAATCTCATTTTAATCCCAACAGTCATTGTTTCTCAGCCTTTTGGCTAAGATCAAATGTAATCCCAAAAGACTTGAGAAAAAGAATCTGGGTTTCACAGATGTTTTACAAATCTCTGAGATGCCAAGTAACTTTCCCAAATTTCCATACCTGGTAACAGATTCTCAGATTCTTCACAGCACTTACCATTACCTGATGTTATTTATTTTACACACTTGTCACCTGTTTATCATCTGTCCCCCCTTCCTAAAAAAAAAAAAAACTACATGCAACATCGTTACCCCAACTATTTGCCCAGTAGCAATGCTCAACCCTAGAAAGGAGGGTTTTCTGAGCAAAACTTTCAGTCTCCAAAAGACAAGTCTGAAAATCATGGGACAAATGTTTTCAGAGCTGGCAATAAGCAGGAGGCTCTAAACTTTAAAACAGAAGTGTTTCTAAAATGGCACAATAAACATCAGTCAATTCAAACAACCGGCTGCTCCTTGCAATGTGTGTCCAGTAGGTGATCAGGACACGGAAGAAAAGGCAGGAAGGAATAGAAAATAACTGTCCCCTCTTCTTGTAATATAACTGAAAGAGGTCAGAATTCAGAACCCAGGTCTGCCCCCATCATCTTCCAACTCTGTTACTTTGGGCAAGTTTTTTAAACTCTCAAATTCTCACATCCCTAAGCTATAAAATGAAGCTAATAATACTGACCTCAACAAGAACATTAAATGAAGTTACATGTACTAAAGTTCTCCCCAAATCATAAAAGGTTTTACAGATATAAGGCAATACTATTTCATGCAACAGGAAGAGGGGGAGGATCCCAGAATCACCAATCCACAGCAATCGTTGAGTGGTATTCGATAGGGTCACTCAAGGGAAAGAGGACAGCTCAAACCTGACAATGAACCAAGCTGAAGCATCAGCTCATTACTGTACTCTCTGAGGAAGGAAAAGTAAAAGGAAGATAAGACTGACTTTCCATCCACCAGCACCACCATGGCCCCTGGTTAAGACACTGATGCAGACTATCACTTTGTAAAAGCCTTTCACAGATGGAGAATCAACCACTGACACATGGACTTACCATGCTTTCCCCTAGTAGGTACTCAGTAAATCTTCTTTCCATACCATCTTCCTATGTATATTTAGTGAGATTTTTATTTGCAAATTTAAACATATAGGTCCCTGCTTTCCTTAAACCCTTCCAGGGAACAGTGGGTTTTTTATCTTTGCTTTCCCATGGTCCTTTTACTATCTGTGGCTGGAAAATGTGACTTCTATTCAATCTCTGCTTTGGCACCTACGGTCTAGTACTTGTCTTATACCCCTAACATCGGGATAGCCAATGAATAAGTATAGAAGGGGCAGGAGCTCCCTCTCCAGCATTACCTCATGTCCTGAGCAGCCATGAGAGGGCTGTGCCCTGTGCCACTGGCACCAAGGCTGTTTGCTTCAGTGCTCTCTGGGACTTCCACTCCAACTGCCAGTAAAGTGGGTCCTCAACCCACCCCACCCCCACCACCATCCCTGGGGCACCCAAAAATGCAGGAAAGAATTCCTACAATGAAGGAATCTGTGGAAGTCACCAATGGAGAAGGCCTTGGGACTCCCGAAGTTTGAGCACAACCACCACCTTCCTAGAGCCTCCACCTCTGGCCTCATAGGGGGTAGAAGACATCAGAAGACTGCCAGCAATTATCCCCGCCCCACTCACTCCAAATGGCATGGCCACAGAGGAAGCAGGAAAGGGGTTTCACTGGTGAAAGAATCTGCCTAAGACTCTTCAATGATTTAGAAAATAAAGCAAAGTTCATTCTAATTGCTTTTCAACAAGATAAAGTGGACAAACCTGACAATCTCTTCAACATGCAGATCCCTAAACAACTGATATAAATCCATTATGAAAGGTCATCAGTTGCATGAAATGGCTGGATAATAGTTAGACTGTGGCTGATTATGGAGCCCCCACATGTAAAAAAAGCAATGCTCAATATGTAATTACAAGACTGGGAGTGAGGCCAGGCATGGTGGCTCACGCCTGTAATCCCAGCACATTGGGAAGCCAAGGAAGGAAAATTGCTTGAGGCCAGGAGTTTAAGGCTGCAGTGAGCTATAATTGTACCACTGCTTTTCAGCCTGGGTGACAGAGAGAGAGCTGGTCTCTCTTTTAAAAAAAGGAAAATAACACTTTAATGATACAAAAAGAACATAGCTGGGCAGCTCCAAAGCTCAGATTCAAATGAAAGTACTAGGGATGTGATATTATCCTTATTTAAATAATTCATAACTTTGTTAATCATGTCTGAAACTCTTTAGCATCTAACTCTTCCCCCTCACTACAAAAAAGCAGCTGATGGCGCCTATAGCACAGTGGTTACAGTGCCAGCCACATACACTGAGGGTGGCAAATTCGAACCCAGCCCAGGCCAGCTAAACAACTGCAACCAAAAAACAGTCGGGTGTTGTGGCAGGCACCTGTAGTCCCAGCTCCTTGGGAGGCTGAGGCAATTGAATCACTCACGTCCAAGAGGTTGCTGTGAGCTGTGACCCCACAGCACTCTACCAAAGGCGACATTATGAGACTGTCTCAAAAACAAAAACAAAAAACCTAAGAAAATCTAAAGAAAAATTTTTGGGGGAGGGGCTTTGAATCATAAAAGTATTATACATGTATGCATACAAAGGGTAACTGGGACATTTTTTTTCCTCTGGATTAAAGAGTAAAACTTTCTGGCTCAGCGCCTGTAGCTCAGCCGCTAGGGCTCCATCCACATACACTGGGGCTGGCGGGTTCCAACCCAGCCTGGGCCTGCCAAACAACAGTGACTATAACAACAAAAGAAGCCAGGTATTGTGGCAGGTACCTGTAGTCCCAGCTACTTGGGAGACTGAGGCAAGAGACTGCTTAAGCCCTGGAGTTTGAGGTTGCTGTGAGCTGTGACACCATGGCACTGTACCAAGGGCAACACAGTGAGAGTCTGTCTCAAAAAAGAAAAAAATAAATAAAAATTATATAAAGAGTAAAACTTTCCTTAAAAAAAGCAGCTGCTTTTATGAAGGTTTGAGAACACCAAGTCTCTTGAGGTAGAACTGCTAGGAGAGAGGGAAAGGGGCAGTACCTTAAAGGAATACTTGCGACTTATGCGATCCTCAGGGCCCACTGGTGAGATCACATAGCTGGGTAGAGGGATGCTTCCGAGGACTGCTTCTTCTCGGCTGTCTTTGAATGGAAAAACACATCAGAACCACCTTCTGGGCATCTTCCCTGGGCTGGTCTCTCCACTGCCCTGCTTTAGGGCCCCTTCTACGCCCCAAGGACTACAGCAATCTCCTCTTAACTGATCATACACATGCTCCCTGGGCGCGTCTGTGCTATTGCTGGAACCACAAAGTTAATTCTAACAGGGCCCTCTCCCACAGAGGGGAGAAAGGCATGTAAACACACTCAATTCAACCTAACATCCGAAATTGAGCCAGTGCTCTGGGGACACAGAGGCAAGAGTGACACACGATCTGAGGAAGTCGAGAAGGCTTCAGAGGCAATGCTTAAAGTGTTTTCAAGGATGAGGAAGGGCAGTCTGGATGGAGCAAATCTCACAGGCCATGTGTGAAAAATTTTATTTTCTACTTCTATTCTCTCCTTCCACCAAACCATCTCCATTACCAGAGGTAACTTACTGCCTAGTGACAGAGTTGGTCCTGTTGCTCTCCTACTCAAAGCTACTTGCTGATTCCCCAGTAGATACAAAACAAAGCCCAAATTCCCCTGCCTATTTGTGATAGCCCTTTCATTTTGATTCTTTCTCACCTCCTGAGTTTTCTCTCCTAATATACCCTCCATACAAGACACACCTGGCCACATTCTTCTGCTTCTAGAACTTTAATCGAGTTGTTTCCTCTTGTAATAACACCCTCTCCTCTACCCAGTCAGAAAAGCCCAACCCAAATCCTGTCTCTCTCTTTTTAATGGAGATGCCTTGCTATATTTATTGTTATTTTTATGAGTCATTGTCATATACATATATAATTTTATAGCACTGTTATGACAATAATAAAGTAAACCTTGAGAGTAATATGAGTAATACTGATTAGTATTATGCTAAACAATCTCAAATTACATAGAAATTCTTGCGTCACAGTTACAAAGAATTTTTAATCTCTTCTTTTGCTTTAATAAGTCACTTCATATATTCAATTTCTCTGACATTACCGTAAGCTATCACTCTTTAATTTAGTAGAATCTAGAAAACTACATACAAAGTTTACTTGAATTATATGTAAAGGCTAGTCAGTAGGGGGGGGGAAACCTTTTATCAAATTCTACTTCTTCTAAGAAGCCTCTCTTGGCACGGTGGAATTGTCAAGATTCTCCAACATGGAATTCAATTCTCACTCCCTCTCACCTGCCTAAGAACTATGGATGTCTTTTAAAGCACCAAATCATAGTGTAGTCTCATCTTAAAAGTAAGCTGTCTATCTCTTCCTCCACATTTTGAGACCTCTTTCACAACAACGCATAGTTCCTAATTGTATAGACTGGGGCTCCATAAAAGCTCAGATGGCCAATTTAATTCACTAGTTGCCTATCCAATACTATATAGGATAAATTCAGGTGACAGGTTACACCATACTTCTCATCAGTCCAGACTGCCTGAAAGGTGTTCCTATGTCCCAAGTGGGGCAGAAGGTGAGATAACTCTGGATCTAGAGATCGTAAGCAGTAGGCAAAGTGGATTCTGTTTATTTTAACTCAATAGATTAAACTTCCTGTGTCAGGACTGGTAAAACTAGAGTCACCAACCACCCACAAATGTAAAAGTGAACACTTTGGCAAGGTAATAGGCTCTTATGTAGCTCAGGCCACAGGTCCAATCACTGACTTTGAGAAGACCACCATTTGTATCCCCTTGCCACTTGGTCCAGTACAAAGAGCCCTTGGTGGCCAGAGCCTCAGCTCACCTTTATAGTAAAACAAACAATAGTCAGCAAGCACAAACCACCTTCTCTTCCACAGCCTCATCCCAGAACTGTCCTGCAAAGCAAAGCAAATCAGTCAGGGCAATATCTGAGCATTCTGTTCTCTACAATCATGTTCACCCGGATTCTAGAAGCAAGACTTGCCTATATTCACTCTTTCTTTTACTAAATTAGCTACTGAATAGCTATTCTTTGAACAGGATATTAAAATTCAGATTCAATGACAATTTATCCCCAGGAGTTTGTATTTTATTTTTGTCACCTAGAAACTAATATAAGCCATCTTGTTTTAGAGAGCAAAATGTGAATTCAAAAAAATAGGTTTCCCATGAAGGAAGGAATCAGCTCTCAACAAAAAGGAAATTTGGATTTTTTTTTTCTTATTTAGGTGCTAAGCTATAAAGTATCTCATTTATGCTAACTGAAAAATTGAATTACTTAGGATTTAAAAGAGTTTACGTTATCTAATTAACTGAGGCAAAGTTCTAGTTGGCTGAGCTCAGTTCTGTATCAGACGGGCCTGATTTTGCTGTGTGTCTTCCTTCCAATCAATAAAAAAAGATTTGGATTCTCTTTGCTATCAAATTGTCTTATAATAAAAATCCATCTTTACGCAACTGAAATGTACATCTTTCCATTTGTTAAGAGTGTTTTAAATAATTGTGAATATTCAAAAATACTTGGCCAACGTAGGAAAGTAGCAATGTTTTAGGGTCAGTTTTCTCCCAAACCTAGGAAAACTCCAGAGCTTCCTTTAGCTTTAGAGAAAACCGTTAAAATATGTCTTCCTTCTGCAACAGTTTTTGACAGCCTCAAATTAAAAAAAAAAAAAAAGTCGACAATTTCTAAACTTAAACACAATGTGGATTGTTCATCCTCTTCTTACTAAAATGCTAAAATCAAATTTTACTTGATGATTTCAATAATTTATCAGTTTTATCTCATGCAAATCAACCAGATGTTGAAGGTCTTGGCAACATGGTATTTGCTTTGTTTGGAGAACTCTCTTCTATCCTCCTATGCCTGGTTCAAACGTCACTTGCTCTGGGTCCACAGCAGTCCACACAGATCTCTGTCACAGCTGCGGCACAGCCAATAAGCCTGGGCTAGGGGGTAGGCGCTGGGGAGAAGAATTATTCACAAGCCCCTTCCCCTCCCTCTCCATTTCAAAGGAACATCCTTGGTTTAATGGGGACAGGGATACAAATAGGAGAAATGACTCTGGTAAAGAAAAAAAGACATGCAGATGTAAGAAAAGAGAGGGAAAAAGACCTGTGAGGGGAGAGTGGGAGAGAGTCTGACGAGAGACTGTTAGAGCTCCTGTGGGAACAGAACTAGGGAAGAAGACTCCAAGGGGACTTGCGGGATTTCTTCTGCGTGGTGCACAATGTAATTCCCTCCTCTGCCTTTCCACAAAAGCTTCACTAAATTTGATATTGTTGCTCTGTGGGTTTTTCGGGTGTGATGCTATGTGAGAGACTGGGGCTGGAGGATGGCTTAACACATGAGAGATGTGCTATCTGCTTCCCCTGGTAGATGAGCTTCTTGAGGGCAGGAGCCACATCTTACTCATCTCTTGATACCTGCTCTGAGAGCACTTACAGGGCAAGCACTGGGAGTGAATGAACAGCAAGAAGAGAAGAGGGGTGAAAGACACATGGCCTCTGGTGCTGGGAACTCACAGCTCAGCCATGGCAAGAGGGCAAGAAGAGAAGAGGCAGATCAACTGGCCATCAGGTTAGTGATGACGAATGGCCTCAGTGAAGACACAGCCAACAGGCCTTCCTGACTGTGTACTTGGCAAGTGGGGGGGATCTGGAGATGATGCTTACGTTTCTACCCTGAATGCCTGAGAGAACAGTAGTACCATCACTCAAATCCAGAAAAAGGAGTCTGGGGGAAAGAGAGAGAGAGGGCTGAGGAATAAATGAGCTGAGCCTGGCTGATGTGGAATGTGAGATACTAGTTACCTAGATATGTGTGCTAGATAAAGGAAAGAGGAAAAGATGAAACTTTTCAGCCAAATGATGATAAAGACTTTTTGATGTCAGGAAAGCTGGTAGAAGATTGGCAGTAAGGCTGGATTCATGCTGACCCACCCACACTATGGCCCAGGTTTCAGGGTAGCCAACAACTCCAGGGGCCAAAGTGGTCAAATTAGTTGTGGGAAAGAAGCTATAACCACTGAGCAGACAGCCCACTCATGAGAACAAACAGCAAATCACTCAGCATGGTGGGCAGAATCAACCTGCGCCCCAGACAAACTCAGGAACAGAAAGCTGATGCGCCTACTCCTGGCTTCCCAGGGGAAGAACTGTTCCCTCCCCCACTCTCAATCCTCAGCCTGCTTACCTGCTTGTGCAGCCAGCCTCTCACCACCACCGGAACATTGGGGTTCCTCCGAATCGCCTGGTCCCTCTTCCCAAAACTGTGGACTTTATTGCTGGACTTTATAATCTACGAAAAAGTAGACATGAACTCTAGCAGCAGGGGATTTAGAAAGGCACAAAAAAGCACTTGCCTGTTAGGTAGGCTGCCGGCTCTCTCCGCCTTACTCTAAACGGCAGCACCCTTTGATCAAAAGAACAGCAACTGCATGCACAGGGCTACAGCATTATAATTAAAAGGAGAGCCTAAGACCTAGCAAAATTCCCAGATGGGTCACAGAGAAAAAAATTTAAGGAGATTTTTCAATCAACTTTCAGTAGCAGCTGTTAGCTCTAGTGTGTCCTATGGCTTTCTTGAAGCAAAGCTACTTTTTGGTCACAGATTTTGCCAATTTCCAGATATTTCCCCCTCCTATCTGGGTTCACTCCCTTTCTCCACGATGCTGGTTCTTTTTCCTGTTCCTTAGTCCGTGTTCCCACACCTTGAGTACAAAAACTTCTGGGCCCTTTCAGAGGCACTCTTCCTCAGAGCCATTTGTCCCCAAATCTCCCAACCATAAAGTGAAGAACATGCTTAAGGTCTTAAGCATCACTCCTGGGACTGTCAGTAATTATCCATTTTCTTGAATAAGTGTTACAACTCCTCTTGGCCTCAATATTCTGATCTGTCATTTGGGGAGACCACTTCTTACTGGTGTCCCTCACAAAACTACAGAAAAGATCAAATGGACTTCCTGTTACAGAGGGGCTTAGCAAAATATAAGAGAAGGAAGGAACAAGTGGCCTGGAGCTTACCTTGGGTCCAGGCTTGGCCTCCAGGGTGGAGGTGGTCCCAGCTGTGGACGTTTCACTGACCATGCTGGACGGTCTTTGGTTTCTCTCTTGTTTTGACATATGTGGATTTGGCCTATGGGGAGACACGGGGAATCCCGTGAGTAAGTGCCAAGGTGCAGAGTGGGATGTGGAGTCAGATTTGTTCCAGAACTGGTCGCTGAGTTCCTTCTCTTTTAGAGACCACCTGATTCCAGACTGCAGCCAGAGGGCCAGGATGCCAGCCTACCCATATGCTTCAGGGAAATAAGAATGACAGATGGCACGTCTCTACAGCTTGACAGCCTGACACCCTGCAAAGGGATCCAGACTGTAATCCCTGCCTATTGTCCTAAGGCCCCCGTACTCACTCCCTTTATCAGGTATCTGTGACGACTGTCCCATCTGATGGGGATGTACAGTCATACCACTTTTCTCAAGAAGCAAAGCAGTCCAAACCCTTTACATACACACACACCTCCATTTCCCTGGCTCCCAAAAGAAGCTGTTTATAATTAGCAACAAGAAATCACTAGCGCACACATCCACACCCCCAAATACATACAGAGAATCGCTTACATAAACGCCAGTGGGGCTTGCCTCCCAAAATAGACTACTCAACAAAGAGACCTATTCAGGGAGCACACTATTTGCCCCAAAATAGAGCCATTGGACATATTAACCCTTCGTGCCATGCCTGGAGAGCAGGAAGAAATGAAACAAGCCTTGGGTCCCAAGGAGGATCCCTGGGACTTCCCTGTCAGCATCCAGCAACACAGAGCTTCCCACTGAGAAGCTTCCCCAGGAGGGCCAGCACTCTGGCAACATTTCAGGATGATACCCAGGAGACACCAGAGAGAGTCCTTCTCACGTACTTCCACAAAACCTCAACATTTGCCAGAGTTTTTCAAAGCAGCAGCAACAAATACCTCCAAACACATTCAATATCTGTCCTTGAATAGCTCGATGCCCGATTCCAAGGATCAGCAAGCTGTTCCCAAAACAGAAGTCTCAAGGTTCTGCCAATAGGCAACAGGATTCAGGCAATTGGAGACTAGGAAGACCGTAGTAAACTGAGGCTCTATGCCTGAAAAGGGGAGAAAATCTGCTCTGGAGGCCTGGGTCAGGACCCTGAGATGAAGCTGGGGAATCTGGGCAGGATGCAGCTGAGGAAGAAGTACTCTGAATGTCCTTCATCGGCTCACTTTTAGAGAGATGCAACAGGAGGAAAATCTTAGTTTGCACCCTGGAGATACATAGTTTCCTTCAAAGATCACTGCTGCTCACAAGATAAATAACCCATCCTGCACCCTGAGACATAGCTCTGATATCCTGCTCCATGATGGAAGCTCTCTGCAGAAGTAGCCAGGATCTCTGTGTGCTCTCTAAACAGTGCCAGCAGCAGGACTACCATTGCAGGCACGCTGGGGATGAGGCCAGCAGGATGCTTGGCAGATAGAGGTGCAAGTCCTACCAGGCAGAAAGATCTCTGGCTCCTTATCAGCTCAGGCACTCACTCCACATTCCCCACCCCCAGCCTCCATCCCAGCCAGACTTTTGTTACTGTTCCCCACTCAGAGGCAAAATGTCACCATTCTCACTGTTGGCAGTAAGAAATAATCACTGGTGAGGGGTGGGAAGAGACTGAGTGCCTGCCTTGCCTTATCCACCCCCTGCCTCTGGGCAGAACTATGTCCAAAACATCCTCCTAGAACCTGGTCTTGCCTGACTCTTCTGATTTTCAGAGGTTGAGACAAGGAAAAAGAGTTCTCAGGTTGCCGTGTACCTCTAAGGAAAAATTCAGGACACAAGGGCCAACGATAAAAAAGAGTTGTTTGAGATTTTATCAAGTGTAATTTGCTCCCACTTAAGACACAAACAGAGGCTTATTATAGAATATTTGAGAAATATAAGGAAAAGCTGAAAGGAGAGAAAAACATCACCCACAGTCCTGATACTGAAGGGGAAAGCATTTATAACACTTGGTATAATTACTTCCGTTCTTTTTTATGCCTTTTTTGGGGGAGAGAATAGGAGGAAGAAGGGCAAATAAAGGTGCTTTTTATTTATATATAATTGTGTTTATGCTGTGTTTATGATTTTGTATCTTCATTTAAATATTAAATATTTTCTCCATTATTTTAACCTAATTCACATCATCTTAAATTGCTACCTTATATTCCATCAATTGAATGTGCTATTCTTCTTCTGTATGACAAAGAAAAGAGCATCTGCATCTGTGATTGTCCCAGGAAATCCAGGACAAATGGCCACTTTTGCCATTGCTGTACCTTACAATTTTGAACTCTAACTGTAATTGCCCTTTCATGCATCCCAACCCCAGATCCCACTTGCCCATCCTGACTTCTGGGATGCTAGCTGGGGACCTCCCAGCCAGTAGTATCAGAAGAAAGCTGGCTGCCCCACAACCTTAGGTAAATGAGGAAAGAGGGTACCACTCCCATCTAGGGAATAAGCAGGGAATAGATTTTGGCTAGAGGGGGACTGGTTGTGTCCCTAACATCCACGAGGGGCAGTGGTAGGCAGGCGGAAAAAAGAATGGAAAAAAAACACACAAAGACAACTCTATTCCTCATAGACTATACCATTCAGCCACACCCAGAGAAAGCTTATCAGGAGATGTGACTGAAATTCAAATTAAATCTTCCCCAAGGAGGGGACTTTGTTGTCTCTGCAAACAGGAAGTATGTCTTCACCAGAGGTCTCCGTGGGTAGAGACAGCTCCCAATTTAAGCCATAGACTCAACTATTGCCTGAAAGTCCCTGACTTGGCTCCCTGAAATAATAAGACACACACAACTACCATTTGTCTAAGTAACAAGATCTACCCTCAGAGGCCGTTCCTATGAAGCTCCTCAACATGGGTCATGATCTCTCAAGTCTTCTAAGGATGAGCATGACTTTCAGAAATAACCACAAGTTATCTGGAATTACAACTAGTTAAAAAATAAAGTGGAGGTCATGCTTGAGAAAACCATTTGGTATCCAAAAAGGAATTTATGGAAAAGCTAAAAAACTGTCTTGATGGAAACTTTTAGAGATGGTTTACATCAATGGTTTGAGCAATGGAAATATCAACGGTGCATGTGTATAGCCTCTTGAAGAGACAATAGTGAAAGGGACATCACTCACCTGGATTCTAGTACATTTGCCTTTAGCTAGTTACATCTTACAGGTGTATTTCCCACTTAAGAGCCTGAAGGGACAGACACTCATTTGTCAACACTCCTAAGACAGTGCACTCCTCATAGAGTATTATACTGACAAGGCTCTCCCAAGAACTATCTCCTCCCCCCAGAGAATAGCTTGTACCCCTGAGCTGAGCAACTGTGAAAGGTGCTTAGTTCCCACCAGCATGACTTCAGGCACATTGAGTCACTCACTTCAGATCCGGGGAGAAGAAACCAAAAAACCTGCACACACAGACTCTTGGTATCATCAGACAAAACATATTAACTTAAAAGGCTGTTTGTCAGGTTTCTGTCTATCTGGATTCCCAAAGTACAGTGGGATACTCTGAACAAAGATCTCCCTTTCTTTGGCTTGGGCTACATGAATGCTGATTATTTTGTTGGAGGGGTGTGGGCTGAAGTTGGAAACAGTGAGCTAGAGTGTTAACTCAATTGCCTTGCATCTGAAATGAACAAAAGAAGTCAGGACTAAACAAAATCAGTCTAGAGAAGCCCAGTTGGAAAGTGGCTTGATTCTACTCTGAACTTTGTTATGGATGTATCAGGTGAGCCTGGGCAGGAAGTCCCTTTCTCTGTCCCTTCACTCCCCAGGTAGAAAAGGAGAGCCTCTGCTTCCTGCATATCTGGTACTACATGCATATAATACTGATAGATGCAAGAAAAGAAGGCTATAAATACAGAGCCACTTTTTGTGTTGTTGTATCTGAATTTAGATGAGTTTGGTTAATGGGATTGTCAAGCTGCCTCTCAATCAACAGTGTGAACTGAAGCAAACTGAAGTGGGCTCATGACCAGACTATTGCCTATCCTTTTTGTCACAATAGGGAGGTCATGAAGCCCAACATCACCAACCCTTAAAGACAGGTATGCAAGGCCAAGCAAGCTGAAGGACTGGGGTATACTTGTCAAGAACATACTGTGTGCCAGGCACTTTGCCCGCATTATTCTACTTAACCCCACAAAGTCAGTTTTAGCATCTCCATTTGTAGATGAGGAGAGAGACTCAGAGATCAATGATTACAGAAGACATAAGCTGGTCTTCAAAACCTGGCTTTGCCCTGAGAAATCATCCCACGGCAAGTCCCAAGGTCTGAGAGAAGCGGGCATTTGGTCTTCTCAGCTCCAAGACCAATGGGGTGATGGAAAGAAAGAGCCCAGCATACCTGGATCTCAGCCCTGCAGCTCACTGACTCCTCCACAAGTCACATGAATTCTCTGGGCCTTGGTTTCCAGTTTTCCAAAATGGGTGAAAACCACCTCTCATCTCACAAAGTAGTTGTGTAGATTGAAACAGCACTTTGAAAACCATGAAACATTGCTTGAAATAAAAAGCATTACTTACAATTGCCCCAGAACTTAAATCCCAGTCACATTTTATTTTTATTTCTAAGGCACTTCTCTCTAGAAAGCTCAAGGTACCAAACAATTAACTCTAAACAATAATCATCTTCTGTAAACATCCCTGTACACATCTTATCTGAGACTTTTTTAAAGTATAGAAGGACTTGGCTCCCACTCTTCCCCCAAGAGATCATTAAGGCCAGAATCATCAAGGATATGACAGGATGTTAGAAAGCTATAGGGAAACAGTAATCCTTTACTGAGAAGATCTTGATAAATGACATCTGTCTTCATTAATTCCTTTTCTTTCCTTCTTTCTTTCTTTTTTTTTTTTTTCTTTTTGAGACAAAGTCTCACTCTGTTGCTCTAGATAGAGTGCTGTGGCATCATCATAGCTCACAGCAAACTAGAACTCTTAGGCTCAAACAATCCTCTTGCCTCCTGAGTTGCTGGGACTACAGGCATGTACCACCACACCCAGCTAGTTTTTTCTATTTTTAGTAGAAACAGGGTCTCACTCTTGCTCAGGCTGGACTGAAACTCCTGAGCTAAGCCATCCACCTGCCTTGGCCTACCAGAATACTGGGATTACAGGAGTGAGCTTCTGTGCCCAGACTTGTCTTCCATTAATTCCTTGAAAAAAAGGCCCCCAAATTCATGCTCCATCTTCAAGGATTCTACACACAGAGAGCTCAGCTAAAATTACTGATATGAGAGGAGGGATGAATAAGAAGAGAAGAGGGCACATTCTCAAACATCAGCAAAATTTTTAAGGAGCTTACACCCATCAAACAAGGGTTTGGGAAAAGCAATGAACAATGGAAATTAGAAGACAAAAAGAAAGTTCTTATCCCAAACAGGCAGATATCTCCACACCCACTTTTCCCAGAGAAATAGACACACACATACAGACCGCCAACGCTCACTATAAACGCCCAACACCCCGGGGGAGGCTGTCTGACACCGGTTTTCATTCAGCAACTAAGGCCTCATTACTCAACTATGACTTATTGTGTTCCTTCCCATCACCCCTCAATGCCTCTCTTAAACACAGGTTCCAGTTTCTTCCCTCACCCCACTCCAGGAATTGGAAACCAAAAGCACCCCTCACCAGGCCTGAAAATAACTGCAATAAGCCTTGTGCTGAACCCATTCCCGTCAATATCAGAAAATTGCCCTGAACATGGCACAAATCCCTACGCTGTTGTATCACCCTTGGGCAGTCTCTTCCACTGTCCAAGCTCTGTGTTTTAATCTGTGGAGGGGGAGAACCAGACCTTGACCCCTACTGTTCTTTCCACCTCTGCTTTGCTGTTGCAGAGATGCTACAATTCTAATCCACACCCCTCAGAAAGCCCCCTTCTAGCCTATCTGCTCCTCCTGGTTTATAGAAGACATTTCTCTCACTAGACAGCGATTTTCTAATGGAGATCTGAATAGTTCAGGGGGAGGTAAAAGAAGAGGCCAAGAAGAGGAGTCATAGGAAGAAAAAAAAATTCTGTTTGCAAGAAGCAGCTTCCCTTCTTCACACAACAAAGCCACCACTACCATGTTTTTACTCAGCACAGACAGAGCTAAAGACATTGTTGCTGTGTGGCAAAGACTGCATCCCCAGTGGCTGTCTTTGAAGCAGCAACACCAAAAGCCAAGCCAACACCCAGGTGTTTGAACTGAGGTCCTCATCATCTTTTCCCCCACCTGTGACTATCACAAACACTACCTCCTAGACCAGAGAGGAAAACTGAACAGTCAAGTTTCTGCATCTGTTTGCCAGGTGTTTCCATGCTTCCTCATTTTTTTCTGCTGCCATGGCAACCAAATGCAACAGGCAAAGCTAGTCCAAGACTGTCAATGTCTAGATACAAGGTGCTGGCTGTATCAGCTGCAGACAGCAATGCATCAGCTTCACAGCACAGGGCTTAGTAGACAAGCATTGAAGCAGACTCCTCTGGGAGTTCAGGAGTATCCCCATGCAGTGCTCTAAATCTCTCAATGCCAGCTTTACCAACTTATAGCTGCAGGAGGAACAGGAGACAGCCATCTCCTAGCAGCAGGAGATACCCCACCTCCCAGCCCATAACCAGCATATGCTTTAGCAAAGTCTGCAAAATGAACCACCTTTAGCAACAAGATCAAAGATCAGGAAGATAATTCTTACCTTCAGCAAGGTAGTATCTTGCTAAGTGGTATCCTCTAAACACCACTTAACAACATTCCAGACAATTCCAACTTGTGTTTCTTTTCCAAATAATCCAATGAGAAAACTGAGGGATGCTCAGACCTCAGTGGAAGGAACAAGCTAAACTCACTGGGATGCTGGGAAAGGCAGACCAAGCAAGGGTATCCTCCCACTCAGGAACCACCAAGGTGAGCTTGTGTGCTTTGCACCTGGCTTCTCGGCACAACAGCAGGCTTCTGAACTTCCAAAGCACACACTCTCAACCCTAGGCCCCACCTCAACATCAAATGCTTGGCAGAGCCTGGGGATCAGTGTACACAGCCTGCTGTCAGTCAGCCGCCAGCGTCACTGCTCGGGAATGTTTCCCTCCTCTTCCCCAAGAGCTGCAGAGGCGTTTGTCAGCGGCTTCCTGGGCAGCCCAACACTATAGAGAAAACACTCCCGTGTGTGAGCACCAAACTGCAGTCCAGGAAGTACCCTGTGCCAAGGAGTACCCCTTTAGGAGGCCTCTGTGTATGGCCCTTTTGGCTACAAGGGGCCTGGCTTTAAGAGGAAAGAGACTTAAGAAGAGGAGCAAAATTTTCTGGAGAAAAAGATGACCGTGGAAGCCTAGCATCTTTCTAGCAAGTGTCACGCTATTACAGACTAAATTTTATCACCACAAATATAAATACAATTAAAATCTCTATGCAACAATAGCCTACTCTGTGTCAACACATCGAGTAGGGCCAAGGAAGAGGATTCTCTCCTGAAGACCACTGAAATGAGAGGTGGTATGGCATAGTGTTTAGAAGAATAGCATATAGGGCCAGACTACCTCAATTCAAATCAGTTACTAGCTGTGTGACCTTTAGCAAGACTCTTAACTTCTCTGTGCCTCATATACATAATAAAAATGGTATCTTCCTGATAGTATTGCTGTAAAAATTAAATTAATATAGGTAAGGCAGTTACAAGTGTATCTGGTAATTAATTCCTCTAAGTGTTAGGTATAAAAATAATAACAGTAATACTATGTAGTATTATAATTTTAATAATCAACTCTATTTTAGGAGGTAGATTTGATGTAGGACCTCATTTGATGCTGAAAATGAAATTCTGGATCCTGAAACAAAATATCTTTCCTAGAAAATTATGGGCTGGGTTGAAATTTGCCTGACTACAACTTTCACTCATTGATCTGATACCTTTCCTAAGCAGCCACATGGTAAATGTACCCCACTTTCACCTGCCAGCCCTTATTGAAGACTTTACCATATCCTCCTTCATCTTCTCTCCTACAGATCAATAATGATACATCAAAAAACAGGGAATTTTAGAAACCCTCACCATAATGGACCCCTCCTCAGGGGAATCTCAATTGCTCAACACCCCTCTTAAAATTTAGTAGCCAGAACACAGCATTTGGAGCTTGACATGTCCTTAGTGCTCCACAAATTTGTATGGCATGAATAAATGAATAAATGAAGTAATTCACAAACACATGATATACTAGAAATATTCTCCCCCATTATCTATGCATTGCACTTTTATTAATACAGCCTGAGCTGCATTAGCTCCCGCAAAAGGCATTTCCTATTGCCTTGCGCATGAGAGGTGCCCCCTGGGGAGACAAGGCCATTGACATATGCCCACTATCCTCTGTGGCTCTAACAAGGAATTAGGTGAAATGAGAAAACAAGTTCTCTAATCATGCAGAAAAAGAAGGTTTTAGTGACAGGCTCAAAGGGTCCTATTTCCCTTCATAAATCTGGAGTGTGGGTTATTAAGAGTAATCGTTAGTGCTATCCAACATATATTTCTAATTCTCTCCCAGGTACATGGTAGATACACACTTCTCTGCTACCCTTGATGTCAGAAGTGGTCCCATGACTCCCTTTAGCCAATGAAATGGGAATAGAAGAGCCAGGACACAAATTCAGTAAGTTCCCCTTTTTTTGCCTTTGGCAATTGTGAAAGCACAGAAATGAAATATCCCTCAGTAAAGATGCCCTCACATGGCCTATGATAGACATAAAGCAAAAGTGAGAAACAAACCTTTATTATTTTAAATTACTGAGATCAGTTTTTTGTCATTGTCACAGCAGACCCTAGCTTATCCCAACTGATTCATATTGCTCAGGGGAACAAAACACTTAGCACCCATGTCCTCTGGCTCCATTAGATCACAGCTTTCACATTATTTTTCTTCTCCACACCTCTAATCTGTAAAATGAGAAAGCATCTTCTGGTGGGTTTGCACCAGTTATTCCAAGCAGCTCAGGTGAGTCCTACTTGCAACAGTGAGGGAGATGGACCTGTTTGCACCAACAGTGCCCTAAGATAAGTCACCATGGAGATGGGCTTTAAAAACAATGTTTCTTTCTTCTCACAGAATGAACTCAAGATTATTTGACTACAACCTAACTAAGATGGTCACTGCAGCCCAGAGAATGACAGGTATCTAGAGGACACTTAAGGGTGTAGAGAAGAATTTTGGAATAACTTGGGAGGAATGGGAACATTCAGTTTTCTAAAATCAGTAGTTCTCAAACTTTTATCTGCATCAGAATCACCTGGAAGGCTTGTTAAAACACAAATTACTGGGCCCCACCCCCGCAGTCTCCGATTGTGATACATGTGCTTTGAGAACTACTGCTCCAGAAGTTCTATCAGCTCTAGGAAACTGGGGGTGAAGGCAAGGAATCATCAACGTGGTCACGACTCTCCAGTGTTTGGCCTTCACCGTTCCTTTTTGGAGAAGGAAGAGAAAAGAGCCAGTTTTCCTTTTTCCACCAAAGACATCAGTCTGAGAGTTGACGTCACCACCTAGCCTTTTTTCCTCACCACATAACACACAATACAACAAAATTAAGTTCCTCAAAGGAAACAAAATAGGAATCCTTTCATTTGCATACTTTAAATAAAATGGTTTTTGTGAGAGAAATCGTGCCTCAATCACCCTCCGGAGTTTCCCTAGGAGCTAAATCTGGGTGTATTTCAAGAGGAAGCAATCTAGGTAATTGGCTGCAGCTTCCCTCTCCAAACTTATCTCCACACCTGCCTTGACAAAACTCCACTACAATTCAGACTTCTTACCCTCTGACACCACCAGGATCTGTCCTGCTCCCCTCAGCTGTAAATGACCCCCCTACATGTGTATGTGCACACATTTATCTTCCTTTATTTAAATCCTCCCTCTTCCTCCAGTTTAGGGCTGCACTTCAAGAAAGCCTTCCTTCTCCCTCACCCCTCCTACAGTTAATCAATCACCAAGACCTGTCAATTTTACCTTCCAAGTATCTCCAGAACCCATCCAGTTCTCTTCATTTTCAACTCTAACTCAATCAGTATAAATCCTCCAGGCCTACCCTCAGGGGTCCTCAAACTGCAGCCCGCAGGCCACATAAGGGGTGTGATTGTATTTGTTCTTGTTTTGTTTTTTTACTTCAAAATAAGATACGTGCAGTGTGCATAGGAATTTGTTCGTAGTTTTTTTTTTTAACTATAGTCCAGCCCTCCAACGGTCTGAGGGACAGTGAACTGGCCCCCTCTTTAAAAAGTTTGAGGACCTCTGGTCTAGGTCTTTGCCCAGGGTATTCATCTCGACTGGACAGATCTCTGTTTAAACCACAGCCCTTCCCTGGATGAGGTAGCCTTCCATGGTCCCTAAGCCAAGCTGGAGTCCTCTTCATCAACTCCCATAGAACCCTGTTTCTTCTATCATGAACATTTCTCATTTGCAATCTCTTATTTCATTAACTATCTTCCCTACTCAACTGTAAACTCTTTGCCAACAGGATCACATGGGCAGGAATCATCACCTCAGTTCACAGGACTCTTTCCTTCCTCTCAATGCCACATCCTGCCCGTGCCAGACACCACCTGAGACAAGCAGGTGCTCACTCCCATGATATCTAGGAAAAGGGACTGAGAGGGAAAAAGAGACCCTTGAAAAGAAGTGGAAAGTGGATGGAACTGAGGTTAATTACAGAGATATTTTGGTAGGAGAAAAGAGGCTACTTTCTCAGAACTGGTCAGGGGACCAAGTCTTTTGTTGAGAATGAGAAGAAAAGGAATTGTGTATAACAGAAGTGTGTACTGAGATGGGAAGTCTGCATTTTCTAGCAGCTTTTACTTGGTAACTAAGTGTTCTGATGGATTCTCTATCCAGACCTTAATAATGACGATGCCTGTGTCTTCAGGGTGTCTATGGAAAGGGACTGAACTCAGCGACCTCCGAAGAGCTTCCTTCTGACCTTTAGGATTCTATAAATGAATTCAATCAGAGCTGGAATTTGGTGAATCCACATTCCTGCTCTGTCTTGACACAGTTCTTTTTCAATCTGGGAGGCAAGACAATCTTTACCTTCCATTCATTCTTTCTCTGCTAGTATTAATAATTCCAAAATCAGACCCCCAACCCCAGACTCTGGCCATCATGTCCCATGGACTACCAGCATCAAAATAACTTAGCAGCTTCTGACTATGGCAGGGGGTAAACTTGACTAAATAAAACACCACACAGAGGCAGCACAGACCTTGAAGCCTGGCTCACCTGAGATGGCATCCTGGCTCTCTGCTTTTAGCCACGAGACTTTGGGTAAGTGACTGTACTTCTTTAAGTCTTAGTTTCTTCATCTCTAAAATGGTGGTGATGGTCTACCTCTCGGGACTACTATATTAAATGAGACATGCATGTAATGCCACTGGCACAGAGCAAACATGCAAGGAATGTCAATTTTTACATTATAGATTTCTAGTTTTAATGATTCTAAACTGAATATATTACAGAGATGCAATGATATATTTGGAATTTGCCTCAAAATAATCTAGGGCAGTGGTTCTCAAGCTTCCTAATGCCTCCTAATGTTGTGACCATTTAATACAGTTCCTCATGTTGTGATGACCCTCAACCATAAAATTTTTTTTTCCTTTCTTTTTTTTTTTTTTTTTTTTTGTTGAGACAGAGTCCCACCCTATGCCCTGAGCAGAGTACAATGGCTTTGTAGCTCACCGCAACCTAAAACTTGGGCTGTGGGAACCCAGCTGCCTCAGCCTCTGGGATTACAGGTGCTCGCCGCACGCCTGGCTGGCGTCCTCCACTTTTTTAGGAGTCAGGGGTCTCACTTTCGCTCAGACGAGTCTCCAACTCCTGAGCTCAAGCAATTCTCCCTCCTCAGCCTCCCACAGTGCTGGGATTATAGGCGTGAGCCACCATGCCCGGCATAAAATTATTTTCGTTGCTACTTCATAACTGTAATTTCGCTACTGTTATGAATCATAATGTAAATATCTGACATGAAGGATGTATTTTCATTGTTACAAAGGGTCGCAACCCCCAGGTTGAGAACCGCTGATCTAGGGGATGAGAGGGAGGGTATAGATGGAATAAAATTACCCATGCTTCAGAAATTGCTGAAGATAGGCAATGAGTACCTTGAATTTATTACTATATCTCTCTACTTTTGTGTATGTTTAAACTTTCCATAATGAAAAGTTTAAAGGTGTAAGTACTGAGGAAAGGAAACGCTATAAAAAATATATTATATCAGTATTTTAAGATCATTTTTGGTTTAAGTAACTAAACAGAGAAAAAAAATGATATGAAAAAGAAAAAAAATACTTAAAGCTAACATCCTTTATTAGCTTCCCCTCAAATTATCTTCTTCAAACAAAACTGTCACAGATGAGCAGGAGGGGACAGAGCCACTTACGCACAATTCTTGCCCTCATCTCTAGGAAAAGAACAAATTATGGTTGGGCTGTATGTGTATTTTTAAATAGACAATCCCTCTATAGAACTTGCCTCTGGGTACCCAAGAGGTCCGAGTGAAACAGAGCTGAGAAGCAGGAAAGTCCTGAGTCAGGAGAGGAGGATACAATGTTCAAGGACAATGGGTATCACCAACTCTCCTCTCTTCTAAGTCCTGGCTTTGGATTCTTATTTGAGGCTTCCCTGGGAGGTGGGTTAGGCTCAGTCTGGAGCTATATATGTATTTGTGTGTGTTATACACACACTCGACCTGACAGTTAAGTTTGTGAACTCATCTTAGAAAGCGCTACAGACCTCATTGCTGAATATCATTAAGGTCACCTTTGAAGTACTTCCTTTGAGAAGCTATGCACTGATGCCAACACTTACTCTGCCCTTAAAAGCAGTTTTGGAACTTTTCTTCTGGAATCACCATCAGAGCTGTTGTCTTATGGAGATCTGACAATTAAGTTTACAAACTTGCCACTGTGCACTTATACTGGCAGCACTACACAAAAAACTCAGTAAGGTTTCAAAACTTTGGTATATCAGTGTCTCACAGCTGTGTTTGTGTCAATGTGTGGTGGTGTCTTGATGAGTGGTGTTCATTATTGATGTTTCATGTTTTTTGTGTGCTGTCCGATGACAGAAAGAGTTCCAAAATTCCTTTGAAGGGTGGACTAGGTGCTGGCATCAGTGCCTAGTTTCCCAAGGTGACTACTTCAAAAGTGGCCACAGTGATATTCAGCAATGAGATATGTAGTACTTTTTCTAAAATGAGTTTGCAAACTTAATTGTCAGACCTTATTGGGTTCTACTGTTGTTGTTTTAAGTGATGGGTGCCTGTTAGCCTTGAGCTTGTGGGCTCAATCCACCCTTCCACTTTAATTTCCCAAGTAGCTGGGACTACAGGTACACACCACCATCCTCAGCTTTTCGGAGGCTGCATCTCACCACGATGAGTGGGTCCTCTCAGAGCACAGCTAGTGTGTTTAGAGGTTACATCAGGGGAAAGGATTCATTTAGGGAAAAGGGAACTTTTAAGAGGCTCTGACAATACCCATCAAGTACATCTCCACATCATCTCTTTTCTTCCGTATGTTCCCTCTGAGAGTAATCTGGAGACTGGAAAATAAAATCGACCAACCCATTCCAAGCCCCTCTGCAGAGGAGAAAATACCCAGGCAGTTGTTTTTTGAGCAAATGCCTTTAAGCTCCCAAACTCTGCCTAGATAAGGAGAATATATAAACATACTTACTCTTCTTGAAGAATGAATTCACTATTCTCTGGAGAAAACTGCCCCGTCACAGGATGCCTGAATGCTGTAGTCTGCTGGTTATGGCTAAAGAAAAAGAGAAATGATGAATGAGAAGTCATGTGAATGCAAAGAGTACCAACAACACCTGTCCAGCAACCTTGGGGACTCTGGTCAGCAGCAATTCCTCACAAGGTGAGAAAAGTGGGCCTTTCCTCTGAGACACACTTAATCTGTCAGAACCCTGCTACACGCAAAAGCCAAAAAGTTTCCGCTCAGGTGCCAAAGCCCATCTAAAGCAACAGGGATTTTAATCCTAAGGAAATCTTGGCTCCAAGATAACACTGCATCTTGGAGAGACATCCCATTGAGCGCTTACTCCAACAAATTGAGATGTTACACAAAGTTACTTTTAAGACAGCACAAGCTAAAACAAGAATGAAGGAAAGCAGACAACACTTTCAACAGCTTCTAAAAACCATGAATTAGTGAAAGAATTCTAAGAATTAACCACCCACACAGAAAATTTTCTTCTTAAAATTCTTCACCCTACTACAAAATGTCTTCACTTCAGGGGTGGGATATAAATGCATGGGCATGTCTCTGTAACAGGACCTGCACAATTTCAACACTGTGAAGTGTCTATGGCCCTTTTGAAGTGAGGAGGATCTGCTTCCACGCCAAGCTGACAGACATAACCAAAGCTTGCAGGTGTTTTGTGCATCAACAAAAGTTGCGTGGTTCTTTGAAAAGGAGGAGTTGGCTCTAACACTGCTGGTTTTCTCCATGAATAAACTAAATTGACCTTTTTAAAAGAACATGATTTATTTAAAATTCCTTCAAAATCATAGTCATTTTAGACATTTTAGAAAACATAGAAAAAAGTCACCCACGATCTCACCACGTGGAGATATACTTGGGCATTTTCTCCTTCCAAGTTTTTCTTTTATTAAAAAAAAAAAAAAAATGTGATTTTTTTTTTCCCCCTGAAGATAAAAATCTACATCTTCCTATAGTCCTAGCTACTCAGGAGACTGAGGCAGGAGGGGTGCTTGAACCTAGGAGTTTGAGGCTGTGAGCAAAGCTGATGCCACAGCACTCTAACCCAGGCAACAGAGTAAGACTCTCGTCTTAGGCTCAGCACCCATAGCACAGTGGTTACGGCACCAGCCACATGCACTGAGGCTGGCTGGTCTGAACCCGGCCCGGGCCAGCTAAACAACAATGACAACTGCAACAAAAAAATAGCTGGGTGTGTGGCAGGTGCCTATACTCCCAGCTACTTGGGAGGCTGAGGCAAGACAATCGCTTAAGCCCAAGAGTTAGAGGTTGCTGTGAGCTGTAATGCCATCACACTCTACGGAGGGCGACATAATGAGATTCTGCCTCAAAAAAAAAAAAAGAAAAAGAAAAAGACTCGAAGGGAGGGGGGAGGTTTGGGTGGAGGGAGGGTGATGGGTTGGGCCACATCTATGGTGCATATTTTTATCTACAATAAAAAAAAAAAAGAAAAAGAAAAAGACTCGTCTTAAAAAAAAACAAAAACAAAAACCTATATCTTGCTTTTTTTACATTCTATTAACATAGTAAATGTCCTATGTCATTAAGAATTCTTCATTTGGGCTCGGTGCCTGTGGCTCAAGCGGCTACGGTGCCAGCCACATACACCTAAGCTGGCAGGTTCAATTCCAGCCCAGGCCCACCAAAACAACAATGATGGCTGCAACCAAAAAATAGCCAGGTATTGTGGCAGGTGCCTACAGTCCCAGCTACTTGGTAGGAGGAGGCAGGAGAATCACTTGAGCCCAAGAGTTGGAGGTTGCTGTGAGCTGTGATGTCATAGCAGTCTACCCAGGGCAATAGCTTGAGGCTCTGTCTCAAAAAAAAAAAAAAAGAATTCTTCATTTGAAATAGGTGAATCACATGGATGTAAGTTTGTTTTTTTTTTTGTTTTAATACAATCATTCAAAAAATGTCTACTGGGCACCTGTGTGGTAGTTACTGCTTTAAGTAGTAGAGATAGAAAGTGAATTAAAAAGCCCTTACCCAATGTTACTTACAGATTTACATTTCTCTAATGCAGGTACCCCTCCCACTACCATAATCAATGTATCTTCAAGTATAGGCTTTTTCTGAAATTCAAATTATTTCCTTGGGTTAAAGTCTCAGAGGCAAAATTACTGAATCAAAGTAGACAGTCATTTTTTTTAAGGTTGCTAGTACAAACAGGTAAAATGTTTTCACTTTCAGAGATATAGTTCATTTCAGTTTGGTAGTGTTAAGATACCAGCCCTTTCTCCAAACTGAGCCTCTCTGGAGGGTAGTATGTCTAAATCAGCATAGCACAAAGGTTAAAAAACAAAAACTCCCTAAGCCAACAAAGTTTTTCTTACTCTGCTCCAAGCCCTGCCTAGGGCCTCTTGTGTCCTGGTGTCTGGAGTAGGCTGGGCATTGAGGGTTAGGAAAGCCTCAATCCTAACAAGTCAAAGGTAAAGCAGGCAGAACCACCAGCCCACCACACCCTTACCCTTCCCAACCACAGCCAGCCTCTGAATTCCCAGCTCCTGGTCCCAGGCAAGTGTGTGGAGTCCTATGACTTCATCAGGCAGGCAGCATCAGCCTGGTCTTTCCCAAAAAGCAAAGTTAAAGCATGACCATCTCAGATAAGAATGAAAAGCAGAAGCAGCCCTTCTTAACACCTGTTTTAGAAATCATTGTACCATATTCAAGGGTTAGGCTTTATTTACAAGCCTGCTCCTTCCAGAGAATCATCTCCACTCGCCAGGGCATTTGAAAATGCAAACCCTAATGTAAGCTTTCCTCATTTCCACCCGGAGAAAAAAGAATGCCCTGCACATAATGGAAATAAGAAAAAAGCAATAGGCTCGGCACCCATAGCTCAGTGACTAGGGCGTCGGCCACATACACCAAAGGTGGTGGGTTCGAGCCCGGCCTGACCCTGCTAAAAAACAATGCCAACTGCAACAAAAAAATAGCCAGGCGTTGTGGCAGGTGTCTGTAGTCCCAGCTACTCAGGAGGCTAAGGCAAGAGAATTACTTAAGCCCAAGAGTTTGAGGTTGCTGTGAGCTGTGATGCCATAGCAATCTAACGAGGGTGACACAGTGAGACTCTGCCTCAAAAAAAAACAAGGCAATAACACCACTCTCCACTATCGCCTCTGAAGGGTTTTCCACTCCTCAAAGCATTTTCTTACACATCTGGGCTATTTATATCATCAACCCCCATTTTATGAATAAGGAAACTGGGCTTGGAGAGGTTAAATGACTTACACTTTATCACACTTAACTTCATCAATAAGCCAACAGGCTGGAACATGACTTTATTTTCGTTTCTAAATTCTATGTTCTTTGTAATGATAACCTGCTATCTGCTTCCTTTGGGAGTCTGTGGGCTGGCAGCCTCCTATTCATGATGAGAAACCCCTAAAGACAAGAGTTAGGGGGAAACAGCACCATTTATCATTATTCTCCCTATCTCTGTCCTTCACCTTGTGCCCAGTGCCAAAATTCTGAATGACAACACTTGTGTGACACTCAGTATCTCCAAATATCCTTTGGTCTTATCACAAGATCAGTCAGTGGATCTCTGGCAGATAAAGGCAAAGAGCAAATCTCCTATGTGCTCACACACACTGCACAACCTTGACAGTGACTCCAAGGCTCCCCACCCACAACCTATACCAGCTTAAATAAACCCAGAATCTTCGGTAAATCAATCTTGAGCTGGAAAGTGTAGGCACCAAGATGAATTTTGCTTTCTAACATTAGAAGGAAGTAATTTTTTTAATTCAACAAAAAATAGCTGCCATTTGCTGAGCTCCCCAAACATTCTTCTCTAATACATATGCTGCTTTCTGTGCCAAAAAAGTTTTCAGTCACATCATAGTCACCATCATCTCCTGAATCTACATGAAGCTTTAGGAAAACTCATGTTCACATCTGATTCTTCCCAACTACCCACTGAGATAGGCAGGGCAGACACTTTTATCCCCATGTTACCCATGAGGTTCCAGGCTATGAGATGTTATTAGAACACTAAATTAAAGGAAAAATACATTTAAAAAAGAGATGAACCAGAGTAATGCCACTTGAATATTGAGGTCTTAAAATTTAATCATCTTTGATCAAAGGCACACCACTTGCTAATGGCAGGACTTCTGGCAGAGCAAAGGGACGTGAGCTAGGTCCCTCAGTAATTCCATTCAATCTTCTCAAATGCCCAGTAGAGCATTTGTGTCATCATAAAAGACCGTAAGTGAGGAAGTGTGAGGCCCTAAAAGAGAAGACTATTTCCCTGCAACCACCATCAGCTCCTGTTTTCCCTGCACACCACTACCCTTTTGATCTCCTCCCACTAGCCAGGCTCCCTCACCAAGCAAAGACTGGCTATTAAACACTGGCTCCCCAAAAATATGTGGAATTGCAAAGTCTCTGGCTTTACCTGCTGTCCCCAACCCCTCAGCCCAAGGCCCCTAGTCTGCTCTATTTCCTAATTCTAAAAACCCACGAAGAGGCTCATGTCCTACCACTGTGTCTCAAGAAGCATTTAGCAGGCACAGACACATCCCCTGAAATACCTGTTCTTAAACCTGAATTGCCACCTTGTTCCCTGGTAGTACAGAGATGGCCCAGCTGAGAGCCAAGTGGTTGGTTTCAAGGGAGCACAAAAACTCTCTTTCACGGGAGGGCTTCTGTTTCTCTTCAGGCTACAAACAAAGTAATTTGGCAAATTAGATAAACACCCTGTAGCCTGCATTTTCAAATCCCACTCTTCTTCACAGAAGTAGCCCCTGAAAGTAGCCAGTCTTGTCTGGGAGAGGACCAATGGGCACAGATGGAAGGTGGCAGGGAATGAGGAGCCCTATGAGGCGGGCCACAGGTAACCATCCACACAAATAAGCACGTCCTCACAAGCCCCGGGCCCGGAAGGACTTAGGTTAGGCCCTAAGGAAGTCTGACAGCAAACACAAGAAACTTGATAGGAGAATAAAGTGAGGACCAGGAAGAAATATAAGAAAGAGCCTACCTACGACCACAGATAAAGCTAGGGTCTTCCAGTTTCTTGCAACATTTTTTGCAAAATTTTCTGTTCATGTGGATTTTGACTATAATGTAAGCAGTGACTGTGGTTGGTTAAACATAAAGGTTCTAATTACTGAGCACAGCAACTGTTTTAGAATGGCAAAAGTTGTGGGGTTACATGAATGATGCTCACCAGTGGAGATGTGATACCCTGATAAATCTGGTTTTCTGACAGTGGTGGTATTGGTATGCGGAGAGCGTGACAGATCTGCTCCATCAGCACTATGTATCTAGCCTTCTAAGAAGAAGAAACAGCTTAAAATGTAAGAAATATGTGTGGCCTAAAAGCCTGAGAAGGGGCTCTATCAACGCTCTTCTCATTGTTATGCTCAGCAGTATTTGCCCCCCTGAACCTGCTGGCTCCCCAGTATGGCTCCCAGAACACTGAAAAAGAGTCAGCCTGCAGGCCTGAAGCCACATCCAGCACTGCCTCCAGGCTTGTTAAGGCACTTACTATCTCTGTTTCTCAAGAAAATCAAGCATTCTGAATAACCTACTAATATTCCTAGTTAAGTCACCAAACTAGAAATTAAAACTCCAAGCACATAAGAAATCGTCTCTTCCTATTCTTCAGCTCTCAATTGTGTCCAACAATACCAATCAGGAGTTGAACCAACATCTCCACGTTGCTTCGACATTTAAGCTCCTTCTGTTTTGTTTTACTTAACACTTGTCTGAAACTGCTCTTTTAGTGCAAAGTGTCACTCCTGTTAATGTGGCGTTTCTGAGGGGATGAGCTTTTGAGCTTGGACCATCTTGACAATGTCAAGATTTATGACAGCTCACTGCACATGGGCATTCCTCTGTCTTTTCTTCTAGAAGCATGAGAATCAGGCCTTGATGAGACAACGAATGGTCCCTAATGTCTCTGTAAGTGGAAGCTATCAGTAATGCAGCACTAATTTGCCCCCTTCGACATGTGTTCTGGGCAACAAGTCGGCACAGAGCCCTGGAGTCAGAAGATCTAGGTGCAATCCAGAGCAAGCCGAGCCACCTCACCTCTCTGAGCCTCAGTTCTTCCATTTGCAAATAGGGGATAAAAATGTCCCTCCAAAAGATTGTTGTCAATATAAAATGAGAGAACATATATGACAGAGCCTTGTAAAATGCCTAAGTACAGAAGGTGTTCAGCTAATGTTTATTGAACCTGACTATGCCTTGACTATAGCAATGACTAACAGGCATCTAAATCTTAATAGGCCAAGAACAGAACCCAATACTCCTCCAGGCTTCCTTATTTCCACTAACAGCATCACTATGCAAAACCCTGGAGTCACCCTCTACTCCCTTATCTTAAGCTCCATGTAGAACATGTGAAGCACAAAAAGGCAAGTCCTACTTCCTATATCTACAAAACACACTCCAAATTCATCTACTTCTCTCCATCTCTACAGCAGGCACCCTAATCATCTCTTGACTAGATACTACAACAGCCTCCTAACTGTTCTGTTCCAACCTTGGCCTCTGTACCAGCCATTCTATTTACTGGAAGCCTTTTAAAATGTAAGTTGGATCATGTCATACACTTCCATTCAACCCTACATCATCTCTGTATCACACATAGGACAAAAATGCCTTCCCTACAAAACCCTAGATGCCTGACCCCTGACTGTTCCCATCCTGGCCCTGCCACACTGGCCTCCTTTATGTTCCTTGAACACCAAGCTCTCTCTTACTAGACATCCTTTGTACTAGCTGTCTTCTCAGCCTGGATGTTCTCTCTGCCTGTATTTTCACAGCTGGTTCCTTGTCATTCAGACCTCAGCAGAATTATCACCATCTCAGAGCCCTTCCCAACCACCCACTACAGCAGCTCCCAGTCACTCCATATCACATCATCACCCTATTTTAATTATCACTACCTGTTATTTTTCTTACTTATATATTTGATTACTGTCATTCTCTCTGACTAGCAAGTATGTTCCATGATAGCAGGGCCTTTGCTGAATGAATGAATGAGAAGATTCCCACCTTAAACTGAGGCCATGCCCCTAAATGAACTAGCTCAGCAGTTCTCAACCTTTTTGGCATCAGGGATCAGTTTCATGGAAGATACAGACCAGGGTGGGCAGGTGGTTTTGACAGGAGTCTGCAAGCAATTGATTTATCATGGTCTCTGTGCAGTCAAACCTCTTTGCTAATCTGCTAATGACAATCTGTACTAGCGGCTGCTCCCAAGAGCTGGCATCACTGCCTCAGCTCCACCTCAGATCATCAGGCATCCTATTCTCAGAAGGAGCACACAACTTACCATGCACAGATTACATTGGGGTTCAAGCTCCTACAAGAATCTAAGGCTGCTTCAGATCTGACAGGAGGCAGAGATCATCCGCTGCTCAGTTCCTGGTGTGCAGCCCAGTTCCTAACAGGCCATGGACTGGTAGCAGTCCACAGCCTTGGGGCTGGGGACCACAGAACCAGCTAATCCTACGGAAATCTTAGGTAACAGAAACAAGAACCTAACAGTTATCAGCTATCAGAAGGCAGGTGGCTTCTATTCTTACCACCAGAGGAAGGAAGAGTTAGACACTAACGTGCCGAGAACACTTCATCCTTGGCTCCCCCTGAACTGTGTTACAACATAATTTGGAGAAATTCACCCTCCCCTGCAACTTCCCCCACACCCTGCAAAGGAGGGTTAATATACTCATCAGAGAATCAAAGACTAGAATGCAAACACCCTAGAGGAAATTACTGTGTGATTAAAACCACACAGGAGGATAATACAAACATCACCTGTGTCTCTCTGTGTGAACTGAGAGTGTGGTGTGAAACCTACAATTTAGTGACTGATTATACACACTCTAGTACTGCTCTCTCCTTCTTTCACGTGTGTTTGTTTTCCTCCCTCTCTCCTCTCCCTTCAAGTAAGCACCTAAGTTCCTGGAGGACTGGGAGTAGTAATTCACTTATTATTTCTCATGTATCTCCTATTGCAGTGGTTCTCAACCTTTCTAATGTTGTGGCCCTTTAATATAGTTCCTGTGGGTCGTGACCCTCAGGTTGAGAACCGCTGTCCCATAGTAAAGAAACAGGAATAACCATGGGATAGGCACTTAAATTCCTTTACTTCAACAGCCTGAGCACAAACCCATGTCACCTCTGGTGAGAGGCTGTGTAGAATCCATCTTATTTTCTGATTTCAGCAGCTCAGTGCATGACAGAGCCCCAGAGAGTGGGGGAGCCAGAGGAAAGGGGTCAGCTGGGGCTGGGAGCAGAGTGTGGAGTGGAGCAGAGCAGTGCCAGCCCTTCTACACCCCTACACTGCACACATCTGGCATACAGTCTGTACTCAGGTGAGCAGCAACATGGAAAGCCAGTGAAACCGCAGACCCACCATGGGCAGGGCATTGGTAACTGTGCTCCTTGCCTTAAACAGCCAGGCACAAACAGCACGGGGCATGAGGGAGTCACACAATTAATTACCACCAGAGGAAGGAAGAGTTAGACACTAACATGCCGAGAACACTTCATCCTTGGCTCCCCCTGAACTGTGTTACAACATAATTTGGAGAAATTCGCCCTCCACTACAACTTCCCCCACACCCTGCAAAGGAGGGTAAACTTAAAAGTTTTCACACCTTGTAAAGATGGAAATCTGTCCTTATCAAACTCTGGCTTGAATAGACTGAATAGTTCTTCTAGCTCTGGCAAGCTTTATCTTTCTTTCTTTCTTTCTTTTTTTTTTTTTTTTTGAGACAGAGTCTCACTACATCACCATCGGTAGAGTGCTGTAGCATCACAGCTCACAGCAACCTTCAACTCTTGGGCTTAAACGATTCTCTTGCCTCAGCCTCCCTAGTAGCTGGGACTGCCAGTGCCCACCAAATGCCCAGCTATTTTTTGTTACACTGCTGTTTAACTGGCCTGGGCCGGGTTCGAACCCATCTGCCTTGGTGAATGTGGCTGGCACCATAACCACTGTGCTATGGGCTCCAAGCCCACAAGCTTTGTATTTCATTAGACTTTCCAGAGGTTTTCAGACACAGAGGCCAACTCATTTGTACAGCACCCAGTAACCCACACTGCAAACCTGTCTGCTCCTTCAGTCCCCACATGGAGCCGTAGGACATAGGGTTGCTATTTGGTGATCAGAAAGTCTTAATTTTGGCTTCTGAAGATCCCAATAACCACGGAAAGATTAAAGCCAAGCTCCTGATAGAATAAGGAAATCAAACCTAGAGAGTCCTCCCTTAATTTTTTTTAAAGGAAGTTGGCAGAGAATCAGTAATAGGAGTCAAGTATCAGTTTTGTTGCTACACCAGCTCCATTGTCCCAGCAATTACTCAATCTCCCTGGGCCTCAGTTTCCTCATCTGTAAGACGAGGGGGTTAGACTCTTCCTCCCACCTGAGGCCTGCATGAACTCCAGGTAGATCAGGGTTGCACAGACTGGAATTCAAATCCCAAATCAGCCACTTCCTGGAAGTGCATGACCTTGAATGAGTTAGTGGCTTTTCAGAGCATATCTGTAAAAGAGGAAGATTAAGTCTACCCTGCAATGTTGTTACGAAGAGTACTGATAAAATGCCCAGCCCACAGTAGACACTTCAACCTTCAGTGCCTTATTTTTCTTTTGCAAGATGGAAAACTGCACTCCAATGGAGTTGTTTTGTCTTTTTCCATGTTGCAAACCATAAGCACAATTAGCCAGAGGATCAAGAACATATTTTCTTCTCTTTGAGTTAAGGCACAACACCCAGCCTTCTATTTAAATGTTTATTTAAAGAACTTGCCTGCCAGGCTAAGTGGTTTAAGATCACCAGGCACCTTCCTTCAGCGACACTTCTATCCTCCACAGGGTCAAGATCCATGGTTCAGAAAGGGCAGCCTAACAACCGCCTATCCCAGCAGGCTAAACTAAGCCAGGGACACCACACTCTATAGTTTTAAAATGTTATGGGAGAGTATGGCACACCTCTTGGGGGCAGGACACATATAAAAGGGACTTCATCTAACAAATGCAATCAGTGTAACCTAATTCTTTGTACCCTCAAAGAATCCCAACAATATAAATAAATGAACCAATAATAAATAAATAAAATGTCATGGGAAACATTATCAACCTCTGAACATCCAGTTTTATGTTTCTGTCTAATGCACTTAAATAAGTCAGGTTCCTCAAGTACAAAATGAGAAGGTTGGACCAGGAGATGTTCTAAAGATCTTCCTTACAGCTGTAGCATTTTGAGACACTGAGGTTCATCTCAAACTAGTGCCATCCACAGAGCTACAGACTGAAATTTAACAACACTACACATACTTGAAAACACAAAGGAACAGAGGCAAAACAGTTGTCCTCCCAAATCTCGCTTGCCAATGAAATATTCTTTGTAATAACATCAGGGAGGTGTAGTTAACGATACTTTTGTCCTACTTACACCCACTTAAATTGGACTGTCATTGTTTTTTATTTAACTGTAGGCGCTCCCAACCTTTGAAAATTTCCTTTCTCTCTCGGTCATTATTTGCTTTCATGAGTCTGAATACATGGCAGCAAACTGAATCCCTACGAAACGAGTACAGGACTAACCTGCTCTCTCCTTCTTGCTGGAAAAGGCAGCCAACACACTTACTCTGTCTTTGAGCTCCATGTTCAGAATTGTGTCTTCCCCGGCCACAGCCTTATGAGATCTCTGGTTCAGGTCAGACAGGGAGGGAGGCTCTCAGCCTGTCTGCTCTCTCAGTTTCGGTTCTTGAACAGCTGCCTCCCAAGGTGTTACAAATCCAGCAGCCACTTGCTCCTGCTCATTCATTCTCCTTCCTCTCCACCCCTACGCAAAATCTGGCAACCAGGCAGGAACATAGTTCCAGCTCTGAGTCACCGCCCCACCGTGGCCAAGGGAAGCAGCAGCTGGGATAAACAGCCCAGGCAAATTCTTCATATCTCTAGGACTCGCTTCTTCTGTTCTTTAAGACTGTAGGATCAGCTGCCTCTCTAAAACCAGCACATAAGAACTCCTTTACCCACTAGCTCTGGACTCAGAATAAATTACTTACTCCGTTTTGTCCTGCCACAGTGAGCTGAAATCAGCCCCAAAGCAGAGTCTATCTTTGGTGGAAAAACAATGGCTCCCTATCATTATTTCATACCAATCAGGGCAAGAAAGGGGTTGAAGCAGTTATGAGTCCCCAAGCCCACCTCCTCCCGCCCAGTAATCTATGATTTCTTCATCACTGCCTGGGGCGGCTAAGCCTCTTTCAGCACCAATCTAACCAGGAGGTTCTCACTCCCAGAACAGGCCTAAAAAGAAGGGCAGAAGGGTTAGGAAGGGAAACTGAGGCACCAAAGTTGTAGATCAACACTGTGGCTCTTTTCCTTGCAACCTATGTAGGCCTGCAAGTCAGGATACAAGTGACCACTTGAATATAAGCTCCATGGAGTAGACATTACTCTTTTTACAGCTATGTTCCAGTATTTAACATAGTGCCTGGCACATAACAGACACTGTCACTCCATCTAGAGTGCAGTGGCATCATAAGCACTTGCTGCAACCTCAAATTCCTGGGCTCAAGCGATCCTCCTGCTTCAGCTTCCTGAGTTGCTAGGACTATAGGCAGGCACCACTGTGCCTGGCTAATTTTTCTATTTTTAGTAGAGATAGGATCTTGCTCTTTCTCAAGCTGGTCTTAAACTCCTGGGCTCAAGCAATTCTCCCTCCTTGGCCTCTCAGAGTGTTAGGATTACAGATGTAAGCCATCTCATCTGGCTGCAATTTTATATTTTTAAAGAAGTCTTCCCAAATTGCATAAACATCAAACCCTGAGAAATAATGATCTGCCATAGCAGAGTGAAAAAAATCAATGATTCATGAGCCATTTTGACATACTCCCCTAACAAGGGCATCTGCTTTGACAAAATTTATTTTAACTGGAGAGGAGACATACCCTAGCTTGCAGACACATTCTAATCAATCACAAGTCAATGGCTATAGGAGTAGATTAGGTTTAAGGGCACAAATCCCATTCATTTGACATTTATTTAGCCCTACTATGTATTTAGCCCTCTGAGTGCTTTGGAGAAAACCAATGATTACATCATTATCACTTCCAGAAAATAGGAGCACACAATCTAATAAAAGAAACTGTTTATGGTCATAAACAGATTAATATAAATATATATTACACACACACACACACACACACACACAAAATTGGCCACAACAGAAGGGAAAAGCAAAGTATAACTACTTGCTGGGTAAAACACCATAGAAGATAAATTATATTATGTCTCCACTTTGCACATGAGGAAATTGAGTCAAGGGGACATTCTAAGACTGTATAACCAGTAAGTAATCAGGTCAAAATTCTAGCCCAGATCTCTCCCTAACTCCAAAGTGTGGGCTTATTCTTAGTGGCTACCCTTCAGCCAATGGCAAATTGCTCTACAGAATCTCCAAGATGTCTGGGAAGACAGACTGGCTTCAGAGGTAGGGGAGTCACATGGGCCCCAGCAGAAGTCTGCAAGCTTCCAAGGCCTACCCTCCCAGGAGTGGAGAAGAGAAAATGCTTGAGTTTATTCACCTACAGGTATAATTCTTATCCACCAAGAAACACTCTACCAGGTATGACTGACAGTTACCTAGGAGCCAGAAGGGGCCACATGCAGGCCATCACCCAATGGCTTTGCCTCCAAATTCCATCATCCTTGTTGCCAGATCAATCAAGCTGGAGCATAGCTCTTGTCCCACTGTCTCCTGCCCACATACCCTCCATGACTCCTCAGTGCTAAAGACTCTTCATCTGTCACCACTGCCTTATACCCTTGGCTCCTGACAAATTTAACTATCCATCAGTCCCCAAGTCACCCTGTCTTTCCTACCCCAAGGCTTTGGCCCCAGCTGTTCTCTTTCCTATGAATTCTGCCCAACCTTCAAGGCCCTTTCTCTTCCGTGGAGCCTTTCCTGATCATTTCAGGCCTTCTGATTTCTTCCTTCCTCAATATTCTCAGCACTGAAGGCTTATGCTCCTAACATAGCAATTATACTTCCCAATATCTATGTTCATTTTACTTTTCAAAAATTATTTCAGTACATGTTTCAGATGGTATAAACTAAAAAGCAGTTCCCTTTCCTGCCTCTAATTCAGTTTCAATCCCAGAGGCAACTACCTTTACTGGTTATTTGTGTATCTTTTTTGGGTTTTGCATTTATTAAATTTTTATGCATTTAAGATTTTGTACACTCATCTTTTTAGAAAAAAATTTACATAAATAGAATAAAATCACACACATTATTCTATAACTTGCCTTTTACTTTATGTATCTGGGCTCTTTCCCCACATTCATACGCAAGGATCAGCATCAGCATATGAGCCCTCCCCCCAATAACACAGTTCCCTAGGACCACCAAACCAGCCCAGAGATGACCCTGTATGCCAACCTGTCCCAATATATATCAGAGATTCCCAGTTCATAACCTGAAAATCAATCTGTCCCAAAAATTAGTTTTATTTGAGCTACCCAGATTGTAAAAATTCAGCCAAAGTTTAAAAATAGAAAAAATTCACATAAAAATCCAGCTCATCTTATAAAAACAAAAACTGTGGCAACTCTGGGCACTCGTGAGAAATAGAATGACTCTTATATTTTACCGCTCTCCCTGCTATTCCCTACTGATTGCCTATATTGAGGGCAAATGCCTAGTGCTATCTATCACCACATCTACATTTCTAATATTTGGATGGTAGAGAAATTTCTATATACACATATCTCGGCCAGAATTGGGAAAGCAAAATATAAACAGAGTGGTACGGCCAGGTGCAGTGGCCCACACCTGTCATCCCAACACTTTAGAAGGCCAAGGCAGGAGGATTATTGAGGCCGGGAATTTAAGACCAATCTGGACAACATAGTGAGATCCCATGTCTACGAAAAATTAAAAAATTAGCTGGTGTGGTGGCATGTGCCTGTAGTCCCAGATGCTGGAGAGGCTGAGGTGGGAGGATCACTTCAGTGCAAGAATTCAGGGCTACAATGAGCTATGATCATGTCACTGTACTCCAGCCAGGATGAAAGAGTGAGACTCTCTCTTAAAAAACAAAAACCAACAAACACAGCCAAAACCCCAGAATGATAAGACAATTTAAAAAACAAATTCAAGAGCATAAACATGGCTGCCTTTTTGTTATTTGCTAAGTCTCTATGGATACTTGAATTTGCAACTCTTTTTTTTTTTGACTTGGCCCCTATATAAATTAGAAAGAGTTTGTAACTCTTATCTTATACCAACAGCACTGAGTCTAGAAAAGACCTTCCTTAGACCTTCTTTTCAGGAATATCTGTTTCTGGCTTAAGAGTAAGAACCAAAGAAAGGCAGTAAAAATTGGCTCAAAAATTTTCCCCTCACAAAAAATCTTAGAATAATCTTTCCAACAACTAATAGTACAGTAGACTTGCCCTTAGCCTTGCCTGACTAGGCTCCTAAAGAGGTAAACTCCAAGTCAGCTGCTACACTCCTTCCGAGTAAAAAATTTAGGAGGGTAATAGCAACAGTGCTGTCCCTACAGAATACAAAGGACAAGAGATACCAATGGATGTAGCCCCAGCAGATGCCGAAAGGGGCCACTGACAGCAGGTAAGGGCTTCTGGAATGGAAGGACAGCTAACCAACAATCACCTGGGGCAAGATCGAAGATCGCCCCCAGTGCAAAGAATGTGAAGTCTACTGTGGTATTTGGAGCACAGGCCCTGGAATCCAGCCCTCTACAGCTGCCCATATCACAGATAAGGAAACTGCTTCAGAAAGCAATTGCAAAAGTTGCCACCATCTTTTAAAAATAATTGCTTCAAAGGCCCAGCACAGTGGCCCACGCCTGTAATCCTAGCACTCTGAGAGGCCAAGGCCAGTGGATTGTCTGAGCTCAGGAGTTCAAGACCAGCCTGAGTAAGAGCAAGACCTGTCTCTAAAAATAGCTGGATGTTGTGGTGGGCACCTGTAGTCCCAGCTACTTAGGAGGCTGAGGCAATAGAATCGCTTGAGCCCAAGAGTTTGAGGTTGCTGTGAGCTAAGATGCCACAGCACTCTACCAAGGATGACCTGACCAGGTGAGACTCTGTCTCAAATAAATAAATAAATAAATAAACATAAATAAATAAATAAAAATAATTGCTTCAGCTAGGTATTCAGAAGGATCTTAAAAGGCCCATAATTACTAGGTGATCAGATCTGAATGATATTGCATTACTGGCCCCCAACAGTGACATACGACGTTAATATATTCCTTCACTCATTTAACAAATATTTGAGAGCCAACTAGATGCCAGTCCCAACGTGTCTTACCCCTAGAAGATGAGAAATCAAGAAGAGGGAAGGGGTGCATAACATCTTAGTTTCTATCGCCTGCCAGAGATGAACAAAAGGACAGGGTTTTTCAGATGTTCAGATTCATGAATAATAATCTGTCTTCTTAGTCAAGAGCTGTAAATTCTCAGTTTATTAAGCCAAGTAGACACCTATCTTATCACAGAGAATAACCCTGGGTTTCCAGAGGTCACAGTATTAAAAGTTTTAGAGCTGAAAATGACTCAGCACCCTTCATACAATCTCTTTATTTTGTAGATGAGGAAACTGAGGCCTGGGAAGGTTATGGGAATTACTTGACATCACAGTTATTATTGAACTACAAATTAACACTAGGTTCTAGAAAACAAGCATTAAGAAAAAAAATCATACACTGTTTTAAAACTAATTTCCTTCCTTAATCAAAATCCATCTTCCAGTGATTAATTTCTACTAGCAAACACAAAAAATATGTTTTAGTGCTGGGAATCCCCGCGTCCAAAGACCTCATGAGTAACATCAGTGTAGATTCAAGTGCCATACAACACACACACACACACACACACACACACACACACCGGGAGAAGGGCAAATGAAGACAGAGGCAGAGACTGGAGTGATTCATCTGTAGGCCATGCAATGTCAAGGATTGCTGGCAGCCATCAGATGCAAAGAGGAAGGCATGTAATGAAATCAACCCTATTGACACCTTGATTTTGGACTTCTGGCCTCCAGAATTATAAGAGAATAAATTTCTGCTATTTTAAGCTACCAAGTTTGTGGTAATTTGTTATGGCAGCCCTAGGACACTAATACAGAATCTGTATTAGCTCAGTGACTTTGCTTTACTACAAACCCTATTAGGCAATTAGTCATGGTCCCACTGGGACCTTGGGACTCACTCATTAGCAGTATAGAATCCAAAATAAGGGAGATAAAATGTGGCTCAGTGGCTATAGCTCAAGCAATTAAGGCGCCAGCCACCTACACCAGAGCTGGCAGGTTCAAATCTAGCCCGGGCCTGCCAAACAACAATGATAACTACAACCAAAAAATAGCTGGGCATTGTGGTGGACACCTGTAGTCCCAGCTACTTGGGAGGCTGAGGCAAGAGAATTGCTTAAGCCCAGGAGTTGGAGGTTGCTATGAGCTGTGTGATGCTACGTCACTCTACCCAGGACAACAGCTTAAGGCTCTGTCTAAAAAAAAAAAAAAAAAAGGGAGGTAAAATGTTCTTCAATTTTGAACTAATCAGATCCCACCCAAATATCTGTCCATTTTCTAGGCACTGTACTTACAGGCCAGAATGGAAAGATAGAGGAAAGTCCAGGAGAAATAGGCCAGGACAGTGAAGGGCTCTCATGGGTCAAAGCCACATCACTGAAGGAACTGGAGTTTTGTGGCCTGGGAATACTCGAGACACACAACTGTTGTCTTCTCTCTGAAGAACCATCAGAGAAGTAGAGTAATTTATTTTGTTCCCTGAGGTCTAAGATGGTCCCTGGGAGACATAGTTTTCAAGAAACACAGTGTTAACAATGTCACAGAAGGCTGACCATCACTAGCTGACTGCCTCCTATTGGTGAAAGTTGTCAAGTCCCGGCTAAAAAGCCATCTGGCGAGGATATGGGTAATGAGAGAAAGCAAACCCCGGGTTTGCAATGGGCCAAGATGACCTCTCCTGCTCTCCAGCTCTGTAAATCTATGAATCCATAAAACATACCATTTGGCAATTACATGAGTTAAGAGATGTTTGAAATATGTAAGTAAACATCTCTTTTCCACCCTAAACATCTATGGTGGAAAAGAAAGCCAAGGCCCCATCCAGAGCAGTGGCTGAGAACTTATGGCAAATTCCCAGGAACCTGGCAGCAAGAGGTCACAGCGCTATAGGTGAGGCTGGTTCAGGTTCTTTAAGCCCTTTCTCTTGGGAAGCTTACACTGAAACTGATGGTATCTATGTTGAGCTTTCTCTTTTATACATCAATCAAAAATATAAATGACAAAAATTCATTTCTCACAGTTCTGGAGGCTGAGAAGTCCAAGATCAAGATGCCAGCAGATTCACTGTCTAGTGAGGGCCCATTCCTCAGAGTTGGTGCCTTCTTGCTGCGTCCTCACATTGAGCAGGAGCAAACAAGATCTTTTAAGCCTCTTTTACAGGGACACTAGGTCCCATTCATGAGGGGCAAGTTTTCTCTTCTAGATACATAACTCTAATAGTCTAATGTGGTCAGTACCCACTACTAAACTACTGGGACTATAGAAAAATAATAATACCCCATTTCCAGAATACCTACTGTTGTAACTGTTTGAGAGGTCTGTATTTATTATATTTCTAATGGTTATATCAATATTACAAAGTAGTATCATCTTAGGGACCTGAAGCATAAGAGAGGTTAAATCATTTGCCCAAGGCCATACATTTCTAAAGGAATAGAATTCCCAGTGGAATCCAAGTCCAAAAACCAAACATATCTCCTGTAACATGTCATCTCCTCTGCACCTTATTGTAGGCATTTAATTTGTTCAAGGTAAAATAACAATACCAGGAGAGCGGGAAAGAAATAGGTGGCTTCCTCTCTCTGGCCTCAATCCTCTCCTCTATAAAATGGAGAAAGGTTGGAGAATGATGAACTCAGGAAGCCCTTCCCACTCTACTCATGCTGCCCTACAACTAAATGTTCCTAGATTCCTTTTCTTTCAATGTTACTTCCACACTGTTGAGGCTGAGAAAGTGGTGACAGGGGAAGTGTAGGGGATACCACAAAGTCACCTAGTATCCCCCACAAGGAAGATATAACTGGTTACTTTTCCCATACTGCCTGGAGATAAGAGAAGTAATGAAAGGAAAAAAAGAAAAAGAACAGGCACAAAGTCTGCTGTATGAGCTCATTTGCAGGTGTACAGCACGGAATGACCCACATAAGTCTTGACATTAAGTGTTTTACTCCATAAACCAGGGCTGTGCTGTAAAGTATCAACACCTGGATCTGAGGGCTAGTGGTGCCCAGAGCCCAGGGGATATTCATGAGGAATTAAAGCACAGAATCTTTGTTTGGAAAAGATAAAGTGATCCAGGGTATGAGAGGGAACTTTGGAAAAGATAAAGTGATCCAGGGTATGAGAGGGAAAGTGGCCCAGCCACATTCCAGTGAAGGAGCTGCTTTCCTGGTGTTAATGCTTTCCTGAATCAGGTTGCAGAGCTCAACCTACCCTGCTGGGGATCTCTGGCTTGGCAAAGCCTCCTTTCTCCCAGCTGCCCCCTCTAAGGATCTTCTAGGAGTGGTGTCAACAAAGCCTACAGACTCCAGAGGCCCAAGAGTGTGGGGTGGGTGTAAGGGGAGCTGTCAAGGGCCTAATGTACTTCTCTCTGGCCCACATCCCTCCATCCCATCTTCAACACTGGAGGAAAGACACTGGACATCCATTCAGGGAAGGTCTCTCTCTACCTATCTTATTTCAGAAAGGGCGAAATGGGATGATTTCAGAAACTCCCCACCCAAACCAATTTCCTCTTTAATTTCCTAGTGATGCCCATTCGGGAAGGGAGTCCCAGCTCAAGGAACTCAACAGGAAGACGGCACCTGACCCACAGGACCCCAAGTACTTAGTGTTTCCAGTGAACACATCATTGAGCTCAGATGGAATATCCAGATACATTTTTCTAGTTTTATTCTAATTATCCCTTTCTTTTTGGTTTTGCAGGAAGCAAAGAAAGATAGGAGATAGGAAGGGGCAGGAGAGAGGCAACAAAATCAGTGAGAAGAATGTGGGCTTGGAGCCATAACTAGATTCCAGTCACAGCTCCAAAACAGCAGTGTAAGCTTTCTAAAATACCTTATAGTACTTGGCATCAAGGAGGTGAACAATAAGGGCAGATGTTCTTTTGGGGGTCCCTTCTCCCTAAAGAGAAGCTACTATCTGGCACATCCCTAACAGAGAGCCCACCATGCCAGTATGCCAGACTTCTGCATGTATCCACAACTAGGGTTGTGAGTCGGGAGGGGATAAAGAACCACAAAAGAGGACATCTTCACATCTGTAATCCCAGCATTTTGGAAGACGGAGGTAGAAGAATCATTTGAGGATTTCTTTTTTTGGAGAGAGTCTCAGGCTGTTGCCCTGGATAGAGTGCCACGGCATCATAGATGACAGCAACCTCCAACTCAGGTTCGAGCGATCCTCTTGCCTCAGTTTTTCTATTTTTAGTAGAGAAGGGGTCTCGCTTTTGCTCAGGCTGGTCTAGAATTTGTGAGCTCAAGCAATCCACCTGCCTTGACCTCCCAGAATGCTAGCATTACAGGCGTGAGCCACTGTGCCACGCCCTTTGAGGATGTCTTGGGGCTAGCAGTTCAAGAAAAGCCTGAACAATGGAGTGAAACCCTGTCTGCACAAAAAAATTTTTTTAAATAGCCAGGTACGGTGGTGCATACATGCAGAATCACTTGAGCCCAGGAGTTGGACGCTGCAGTGAAGTATGATTATACCACTGCATTCTAGCTTGGGTGATAGAAGGAACCTTTGTCTCTTTAAAAAAAAAAAACAAAAAAAAAACTCAAAAGCAAAACCATATAAGATAATAGAGGAAAAAGTACAGCAATAACTTCAGTGAACATATATCAAATACATATCATATTATTACATTCCAGGCACTCTGCAGGTATTATCTCATACCTTATTACAATCCTAAGATGTAGTTAATATTATCTCCATTTTATATGTGAAGAAACTGAGGATCAGAAAAATTAAGGGATTTGTGTAAGAGTACGTAGCTAGTAGAGACAAAGTCAGAATTCAAGCCCAGCCTTCTTGATTTCACAAGTGGCATCAAAGATTACACACTTACCCCTGAAAACAACATGGTCAAATCAATTCCATACATTTCCAAGGCAAGAAGAAAACTCTGGTACAGTGTAAATAGAAGAAGCTATTCTTATTAGGTTGGGTCTCCATCTTCTGAAAATAAATACCAGGCTACCTCCTCCCCATCTGGAAGTCCCAGCACTCTGGTGTGGGCACTGGTTGGAAACCTGTAAGTTGAACCCCAGAACTTAATGATGATCTTTAGCCTGGAATGACTCCTGCCTTTGAAAAAGGTAATGTACAGAAATGAAAGTGCAAAGCATGCTTAACTGCACCATCCACCTCTCCTGAGCATCTCCTACTATGGAGACAGCTGCATATCACTGACTCTGAATCACACATTTATACTGTGTCTTTCCAGATCCAGACTCAATTCCCCAGCGTCAAATTGTGTCAGCAGGGAGGGCTGCAGAAAGCAGAGAGAGCGAGCTCAGTGAATCGCTTTCTCTGCTAGTGATGGTATCTGATGCATGTTAAACACCTCTCTGCAATTCCTCAAGTGTCTTATTAATCAGTGAACCAAGAACACAGAGGGCGCCAACAAAAAAATCTGCCACTGCAGGGAAAAAAGCAAATCATAAGAGGCCTCCTTACTAATGCACAAAGACTTCTAAATTCAAAGGGAGGTAGTAATAGTAGCAGCCTGGTCACCGAGACACTTGGTCCCACTGGCCACAGAGCAAGACAGTAAAAGTGCCAACTAAAAGAAGTAAAATCTACTTCCCCCTAGTCTCATCTGGACACTGGCTAGGCCAAGGAGAAAATCTGTCAACACTGATTAAAAAGAGACACTTGTAAAAATCATTGCTATTGACAAGCTTTAGTTTCCCCTTTCCTGTAAAACACCCCTAGAATATTATTAGCCCTCCCTAGCTCAGAAGATCAAACAGGATATATAATGGTCCCCAAGGTTTTGCTGGCCACCTGCCTTTTCAGGCTAAATATCTTCCTTGGGAAAGCATGCACTCTGCCATGGTTATGACTCTGAAAGCTGTCTCTTGAGTGCTGTTGACTCCCTTGAACCCCAGATCCCTATATCCAGCTGCCTATAGGACACTTCTTCCAAGGTATCCTTTAAGCACCATTATCAACATACTCCAAAATGGAATCTAGTCCCTCCTTCCCAAAGTATTTCCTTTCTTTCATCCCCCAACTTGGTAAAGATCAACATCACTTAGTGATTTTCAACCAGAGTCTTTTTTTTTTTAAAGTAGTGACATTTTTTATTATCAGAACAACTAGGGTTGGGGGTGGGGGCAGATTTAGTGTGCAGACAGCCCGGGGCGCTAAACAGCACTGACCCACACAATGAAAATCTATCCCTCCCCAAACACCAACAGAGACACCATTTGGAAATGCTGGAAATCATCCTACCTTTTTCCTTCATTGCCCATCGGTCATTAAGACTAGTCAACTCTCCACTTCCTACATCCCCAATCCAGGCCATCATCTCCATCCCTACAGCCACTCTCAGTGGGATGACTTCACCAGTCCCTAAGACCTATCTCTGCACCCACTTACCCATCCGCCTATTCCCAATTCACTTTCTACAATCCTCCAGACAGCTACCTGTAAATAGCTTTAAACCTACAAACTGTGCCACTCCTTGCCTTAAAAATCATCCAATAGCTCCCATCACTTTCTGGATAAAGGCTAAACTTCTTAGCATAGCAAACAAGGCCCCTTATCTGTTCCCTGCCTCATGGTTCACCATTGTCATGTTGAATACTCAGGTTCCAGAGGTGCCTTGGTATCTTTGCACACATAGTTCCTTCTTTTCAAAGGCTGTATCCTTTTATCTCTGGCTTCTATTTGTCCTTTAAGACAAGTGCAGGGCAACGCCTGTGGCTCAGTGAGTAGGGTGCTGGCCCTACATACCAAGGGTGATGGGTTCAAACCCAGCCCTGGCCAAACTGCAACAAAAAAATAGCCAGGTGCGTTGTGGTGGGCGCCTGTAGTCCCAGCTACTCGGGATGCTGAAGCAAGAGAATTGCTTAAGCCCAAGAACTGGAGGTTGCTGTGAGCTGTGATGCCAGAGCACTCTACCCAGGGCGACAAAGTGAGACTCTGTCTCTAAAAAAAAAAAAAAAAAAAAAGACAAGGGCAACCATCACCTCCTCCTAGAAGCCTTCCCTGATACCATGTTGAGCTAAGGGCCTGCTTGTGTACACTGAGTTCACTTTTGCCACCTTTTTCTGATTGCTGTTGTGCTTGCCCTACCTTTCTGTCAGTTCTGATTCTCCAGCACAGAGCCTACCTAGTATTTAATGTCACCTTAATGAACAGCAATGAATTAGAATTTATAGCTTACAGTGCTGACAGCTGAAAAAACATCATCTCATGTGATACAATGACTTAGACAGGTAGTTACTGACATTATTACCATTTAAGGGAGAGGTTAAATCTCTTGCCCAGTTTAAAAATGATTAGCTAAGAGTGGACTCAAGATAGGAACCAGGTTCTCTCATGGCAAATTCTGTGTTCTTTGCCACAATACATTAAAGGCCCCAGTACAGAAATCCAGTGGTAGTGAGAGATGTCATCGTCCTATATTCTTCAGACCTCATCTGCAGATAGAGCTCTGAAAAACTATCACAGTACCCAGATGCACAATGTCATTCTTCCCCCCATTCCCTTTCCTATATACCCCAATAAAACTGTGCAAAACCCCCAAAGCGAGAGAAGAGCCTGGTTTTACTGTCAGAAACAGCCGCATTCTGCCAGCATGCAGCATGATGGCTCCAGTGTGCTGGCTGGAAGCAGGGAGGGATGGTAGAGACTAGTGGTAAGTGGCAGCATTGGAGTTGCCATGCAGTAAGTACACAAGCTTTAAATGGGGTACCTGCAGAGAAGGTGTTTTAGCAAGACTTCAGAGTGCTGGTGAATGGGAGGGTGCTGGGGATGGGGAGGAGATCCACAAGCTGTCTCGCTGTGCCATGTGAAAGACTGCTGGTTCCTAATTACTTTCTGAGAGTTTTCATGAGCACCTCACATATGTCATTTTGCTTCAGGAATACAAAGCAATTAGAAATGGGGTTTCAGACTTTATTAAGGCTCTAACCAGGGCTGCAGTGGAGAGCATTCCCTCTGCACATACATATTTGGCTCAAATGTGAATTTAAGAGGCGATTAAGGAAATGTGCAGTTTGGTGCTGTAAGCCTCCCAGAGGGCAAGTAAAATGATAAACGCTCATTTTGGGGCTCTGGGTGGCAATCACTACCCACTTCCACAGTGTCATTCAGACATCACCATGACAACCAAGGAAAGGCTTCCTTCCTCTGTGGCAAAGACAATAGAAATTTTAATGAAGGCTATTCATTTTTTTTTCTGACCAATGGAAGAAAAACATCTACAAAATGTTATCCAGAAATACATGACCAGGAACACTTTCAGAATTCAAAAATATAGTCACATGACATATAACTATATCCCCAAAGCCCACTCTCCCACTCTCTCAACAACTCAAATTTTTATAGATCTAATAAACTCAAACTTGTCTATATCTTTTATCAAACATTATAAAACTAGGTAAACAGTCCAATTTAATTTTCTGATTATGATTGAGAACAAGGTTTCAGTTATTTCTATTTCCATCATAAAATCCAAAAGTTCTGGTACATTTTCATAAAGTACTTTCGATAAACTCTGAGATAGCCTAAGGTTAGACTTGAGTGTTCAGTGGTCTTTGGACAGAACAAACCTGGATTTGAATATCTACTTTCTACTCCTGTGTGACTTTGTTTTTTGTTTTTTTTAATTCCATTTTAACCAATCTATCCTTTTATTTATTTATTTTCATTTTTTTGGCTGGGGCTGGGTTTGAACCTGCCACCTCCAGCATATGAGACCAGTGCCCTACCCCTTTGAGCCACAGGCGCCACCCTCCTGTGTGACTTTGGATTAGTTACTTTACCTCTCTGAGATATAGTTTCCTCATCTAAAGGACAGAATAATGCCCACTTTGCAGCTTTTTGAGGAGAAGCAAATGATGACCGTAACATGCCAGCACTTTGTCCAGTCCATAGTGAGCTGTTAATTAGCAAGTATTATTATTCTGCCTTACTTTGCCCTGAAAAAAGTAAAAAGGTCCTGCCTGCTCTTTCTAAGAAATGTTTCTGGCATGTGTTGGCTCCTCTCTCGTCTCACAGCTCTAAATCCAGGCTTTTATAGTCCCACCTGGATTGTTCCAACAGCCTGCTAACTGGCCTCTCTGCTTCTAGACTTTGTCCTCCCTAGTTTACTATCCTCAAACCATGTACCCATATTGTAAAACCCAGACCTCTGCCGGTCATTCTGCTCTGGGTCACTCTGCATGGAAAGCTCTGATAGGACTTTCATGGGGGAAAAAATACAGCTTTACTGAAAAACATTTTTAAAGGTCTGAATGAAAGGGGAGCTATAAAACGATGTTGTAAAGACACTGATTCTTCCCTGATCTATCAATTCAAAGTGAAACCAATCAATATCTCAGGGGTTTGTATATATGTGTGTGTGACTCTTTGCAAGGTAATCTTAAAATCTAAATGGAAGGGCAAAAGGACAAGTATAGCCAAGAACACGTCTACTATTGCAGAAATTTCTATCGGATGGTACATTTTAAAGTAACTAATTTTTTGAATCCATAGGTGTTACTTTGAGGAAATACGTTCAATATAGACCAAAACTTAGCATAAAGATAAGTAGAAGGGGAAAAAATATTTCAATAAAAATACTAACAGGTGGCTTCTGATCAGAAATGGAGAAAACGGGGTAAGTTTTTTCCTACCAATTCAGTGTTGAATAAGGCTCGAGAAAGGAAAGGCAAAAAGAAAAGCAGACTGGGAAAGAGATCTTTATCAAAGGACTAATATATCTCAGCACTGTGTTGTGTGCTTTCCATATAATTTTTATTTAATATTTCTCACAAGCATGTAAAGTAGGTAGCATTATTTCTCTTAAAGAGTAGGAAAACCTTAAGAAGGATAAGTGGTTTGCCCAAAGCCTAAGAGCCCTTCTAAGTGGCAAGAGCACAAACTGAACCTTGCTCTGTGAGATTTCTCTTTCTACCACACTTGTGAGCTGTCCCAGGCCTGCTTCTCGTAGTCCCAAGTGTTGGCAGAGAGCCCAGGTGTCAGGGCTGGACAGGGAAGTGTTGGTGAGCTCAGCTTGGGGGGCAGGGCAGGCTCCCTCCTTGCCTCTTAATTCCACCCTTTCCCTGGGAGGGCACCTGGACCTAACTTGCAGACAAACACACATGCACACTACAAATGGGAAGCCCTTGAAATCTCAGAGTGTGCCTCCTTCTAGCACGAGAAATCCAGGTCACGGTCCAAGTTGCCAACTTAATGTGTAATGGGAAAAGAACTCTACAGGGTTAAGCCTCTCACGGGTTGTAAATCCCCAGCTTTACTCTGATTGCATGACATGTGACAGCAAATTCTGCCCTCAAACATACATGGAACTCAATAAATTTCACTTTGCTGATCCATAAATCTTCTTTAAAAAGCATATGCGTGGTCCAGTCTGCCTTCAGCCCAGGTGGAAAAGAGGAGGCTACAGTGAATTCTTATTCTGTGAAAATCTTGTAACTTTCATGAGGTGTTTTACTAGGTTACAAGTAGGCTATGAAATGCTGGCATAAGCAATTATACTTGGACAATAAAATGGAACACATTACCTAAGAGCATAGATACCCCACCATATTTCTTCCTTTTGCTCCTTTTCAACTTGACGTAACTACTAATCACCCTCCACTAAGATCATTTTTTCCTTGTAAATAAAGTTGTGCGTGAGATTGTATTCAACATTGTGATCATTTTAACAACTTGGTGGTCTTTGAATAGACTCAATGGGCAAATAAGAAATAAGGACAGGAAAGGCAGGTGTCTTTGAGGAATGCCTTGACTCCAACACCAGCTCAGTTCATGAACATTCTGAGACCTCTCATGTTTTTTTCCCAAAAACATTTTTTCTAGGACGGAAATTTTCTAACTAGTTCAAGTGGACAAACTGTAGAAGTCTTATTCTTTTTTTATAACCCAATGGAATATATATTTTATAAAACAGTTTATTTTTGGTTCCCCCCCTCAAAAAAAATATGTACCTCTTAGAGAAAAATTGAAAAACCTAGACAAATAGACAGATAAGGGGGAAAAGATGACCTCTCAGTCCAGTATCCAGGCAATTGACTTAGAACTCAATATTTAATTTTGTATTAAATTAAATCCATTTTTTTCAGTTGATTCTAAGGAGGACAAACTGATAAAAAAATAAAAGTTTAAGAGAACTGTTATGGGGGGGTATCCACTCTCCTTTAAATTCTACCATTAGCTGTCATTTACTTGGGTAAGCTTTGTCCTTCCCTGCACGTCTTTTCTCTTTTCTTTGGGGGGCAGGGCATTATAACAACTTTATTGAGATATAATTCAAATGTCAAACAACTCATCCATTTAAAGCACAACGCAATGTCTTTTAGTATAATCAAAGTTGTACATCTGTCACCCCAATTTTAGAACATTTTCATTGCCCTAAAAAAAAAACCCTGTACCTTCTAGCCATTACCCCACCTATAGCGTTGGGCAACCTTTAATCTATTTTCTAACTCTGTAGATTTCCCTATTCTATAGACATTTCATATAAATAGATCATACGCCATGCCATCTTTTGTGACTGGCTTCTTTAATTAAGCATAATGTTTTCAAGGTTTATCCTTATTACAACATGTATCAGAACTTTGTTGCCTTGTATTGCCAGATAATATTCTACTATATGGGTATACCACAGTTTGTTGATCATCATTTGCTAGATTTTGGATTATTTCCATTTTGGGTGTACTATGAATAATGCTGCTAGGAACATTTGTGTACAAGTTTTTGTTCAGATGAGCATGTTTTCATTGCTCTTGAGTGTATGGGTATACCTAGAAGTGGAATTCATGAGGCATGTGGTAACTTTTATGTTTGACCTTCTGAGAACTTCCAAAGTGGTTCCACCATTTTACATTTTCACTAGTAGTGTATCAGTGTTCCAATTTCTCCATATCCTCACCAGCACTGGTTAATTATCTGTCTTTTTTAATATAGACATCCTAGAAAGTGAGAAGTAGTATCTGATTATGGTTTTGATTTGCATTTCTTTGATGGCCAATGATACTGAGCATCTTTTCATATGCTTCTTGGCCATTTAGGTATCTTCTTTGGCCCAGCTTTTCCTTTAAACTGCAAGTACTTCTAAACAGAGAGATACTCCCTGAATTCATATCTCATTTATTACCTTAATTGTCCTGGGTAAGTCACTTAACTTAGCTTCAGCTTTCTAATCTGTAATGTTCAGATAATACTAACTACACAACAGAGGGTATAAGGATGAAATAAGACATGTAAAAGACTTAGCAGATATCTGGGCACATAATTAACAGCCAGTTAGGAACAGTTATTATTAACTTAGCAGACTTATCATTAACAGTTTATAAATCATACATTCTTTGAAACAGTTCTTCCCATAAGGGGAGAGTTTAAGATCTGGGACAGAGAAGTTGGGAGCAGAGGGTACGGGGAGTTCAACGGAGGAAGAAAAAAGAAAAAGAAAACAGTCACTAGTGGACCATTTTCACAGTCATGTTTTAATTATCATTGCCAAAGACCAGCCTAAAGCCTGCTCTTCCACCCCTCTAATAAGGATGTAAGCACCTAACTCTCCATTATTAAATCCATTTCTGTTTAGAATAGCTAGGATAGTTTCTCATTACTGCCACTGAACCCTGACTGAAACAGGAAGGAAGCAGGCCTTAGTCACAGCTCTATTACCACAGCCTTGCACACTGCACCACACATAACATTAACAGAAACGAACCAAATGGAATAAGTAAATGAAGGAATGCAATGGATAAATAAACAGAACATGTTTGGGATATATGCTGGGCTAGGTGAATAAGGACCCCCTTGCTCAGTGGGTCCTGGAAAAGGCTCAGACACAGTGCCTAGCCCTGACCACCCCAAGGTTCTCACTGACCACCCCTAACCCATCACCATCACAGACTTCTACATTAGAATATTTTTCATCTCTCTGTTGCCACATCTCAGAGACTATGGATTCTACAGCACTCTCCTTTTCTTTGTTTCTTGAAATTGTGAGTGAGAAGGTGAAAAGCCCTCCACTTATGCTTCTTAGCATATAAATAGCTCACAGCAGAAAGAAAAGGGAGACAACAGCTCCAGATCCGACACAAAGACGGGATGTTCTGACAAGGTCCAAATTACAGAGCACTCAGGGCAAAAATAAAAGGATACTTTTCAGAGAAATTCTGTTTTCTCACTTATTTCCAAAAGACAGAATCAAAACAAGAAAACCCTTCCAGGCCCAGCGCATTGGCTCGTGCCTGTAATCCTAGCACTCCGGGAGAACAAGGCGGGTGGATTTTCTGAGCTCAGGAGTTCAAAACCAGCCTAATGACACCCCATCTCTACCAAAAATAGAAAAATTAGCCGGACATTGTGGTGGGCACCTGTAGTCACAGCTACTTGACAATCAGAGGCAAAATGATTGTTCAAGTCTAAGAGTTTGAGGTTGCTGTAGTTATGATGCCAGGGCACTCTACCCCTCTACCCAGGGTGACAAAGTTAAACTCTGTCTCAAAAAAACAACAACAAAAAACAAACAAACAAACAACAACAACAAAAAAAAAAAAAAACAAGAAAAGAAAAGAAAAATAAAACTCTTCCAAGACTTCCACACACTGATTTAGTTTCCACAGCCATGGGGGCAGTTATCAGTCAGACGTCAAAGAGACCTTTGGCTTTTGTTCTCACCCTGCTCTCTTCCTTCAGAGGTGAAAAGGATTGCTGCCACGTTATTGACCCTTCAACATGGTACAAAGATAAAACAAGCTCTACATTCCTGCTGTACAATTTTGCAAATCACTATCTTTGTCTGATACATTTCACAGCTGAAAGTGCAGAACCCTCTCAAAAACCTTGAAGCTATCACAGTATGACAGGTTTCCATTCTGCAATCCATTTTGGGGTCCTCTTAACAGACCTTCATTGGCTTAAAGAATTTGCTATTCTTTCATGTTATCAATTATTGAAATAATTTACAGAACATTCGTCACTCATCTCCCCTCATTCACTCAGTATAAGCAACCCCTGAGTGCCTGCTCTATGCCCATCCAGTGGGAATTCAGTTCCTCTAAGCTCCAGACAGATTTCTTTTCAGGGTCAACACTTCTAAAGGCTGTTTTTCTAAAACTATTCATCATAACATTATTCTCACAGTCAAAAACTAGAAATTAACTGTCTAACCATCAAGGAATGGTAAAGCAAAATAAGTTGTTTATACTTGATAGACCATTATACAGCCATTAAGAACAAGAGTTAAAAAATAGTCTAAGCTTAATAGGTCTTTGTGTTAAATGAAAACCAGCCAGGACCCACATTGTTTGTAAAATATAATCTCTATGTTTACAAAATGCATACTGGATAAAAATAGGCAAAAATGCAAGTTCTAAGACTATGGGTAATATCTCTTCTGCACACTTCTCTGAATATTCCTGCTTATTTTTAAAAAAATTTTAAAAAGCATAAAAAATAAAAATTACATGTAATATACCACCATTACTAATTAGGTATTTTATCATCCATTATTTATGTAAGAATAAAAATCCATAAATGTATTTTGCACATACTGCTTGCAAAATTTTAAAACTTTAAAATGGGAAATAGATATATAAATGTAATGTTAATTAAAATGTCTAAATCAAGTTTGACTAACAGCCTATTGCATAAAAAGGCTTCTCACAGCTTTGCACCCTGTCAAATTCATGCCATTTTATGTATACCTATATAAAATAAATAAAAATCTCCTCATTCCCCCTCCCCCCCAAAAAAAAAACTAGAAGAAAATAAATTTAAGGTGAAATGAATATGGGTGCTTCTCCCATTCTTCTCCTTATTACCCACTTTTTGGTATAAGGCAGTTATACTACCTTCACAGTGAAAAAAATTTTTTTTAATTATATGGTTTCCTCAAGGTTACAATTACCCAAAGTATCTATTTGGCAATTTCCCTTTAAGCAATTGAGGCCCAAATCGCTCCCCAAGCTGCCTTCTTTGCTGAAGAGCCCCACAGAATAGCAGGATGGGGCCCTCTAGCGAGTTTCCCCTGGGGGCAGAGAAGGCCAAACTCAAGAACACACAGTGCCGTGGTACTGCAAAAGGTGAAAGAAAAACTGGGTGAGAAAGGCTTTGAACAATTTGCAAAGGAGACCAGTTTGTTTTTCAACTGCCTCTGTATTTCATTCCCTTAAACATTCCTCCCAAGGCTCTCTCCCACTCCACCCTCCCCGGGAACGGTTATGGATAAGGCAATGAGTGATTTTTAATTTCACAACTTCACCTGAATTCAAAGTTACAAAAACTTTCAATATGAAGTGTTGACTGATTTGAGTCAGGAACTACCTCCACCTTACAGCTGAGGAAGATGAGGCTCTTGAAAGCTACAGAATCTATCCAACCAAAATCCAGGCCTTAGTCTCCAAAGCAGGCGTCCTCAAACTTTTTAAATAGGGGGCAAATTCACTGTCCCTCAGACCGTTGGAGGGCCGGACTATAGTTTTTAAAAAAAACTATGAACAAATTCCTATGCACACTGCACATATCTTATTTTGAAGTAAAAAACAAAATGGGAACAAATACAATTCACACCACTTCATGTGGCCCACGGGCCGCCGTTTGAGGAAGCCTGCTCTAAAGGCTGTGCTTCCCTTTAAAGCAGGCCCCCAGGTTGCTGAAGTCAAGCACAGCTCTTCTCAATCAGGCTCTCGGTACTGCCAGGGGACAGGAGGCAGCCTTAGAGGTTCAAACTGCCCATCTGACAAATAGTAGGACAGTTATGGGCTGAATTGTGTCACCTTCTCAAAATTCCTATTTGAAGTCCTAACCCCTAGAACTTCAGAATGTAACCATATTTGGAGATACGATCGTTAAAGCGGAGAGTAAGTTAAAATGAGGTCTTAAAAGTGGGCCAATACAACTGGTGTCCTTAGAAGAGGAAGAAATTTGGACACACAAAGATGACTGCATGGAGGCAGCAATCTGCAAGCCAAGGAGAGGGTCTCAGAAGAAACCAAACCTCCTGGATTTCAGGCTTTCAGCCTTATGACTGAGAAAATAAACTCCTAATAGTTAGGTCCCCCAGTCTGCAGTATTTTGTGATGGCAGCCCAAGCCGACGGGGACCACGAATGCTGGAGAGTAGGAGGAGACAGGTGGGTAATCAATTCCACAGAAGTCAGGGACAGCAGAGCAGGAACGAGGGCTCCTAAACTGGAGAGATTAGAATCTCAGGTCTCTCCCCTACTCCCTGACCTTTAGTAAATTGTTTAACCTGTTTCCTCATTTACAGAATGGAAATAACAGTAGCTTCTTTGTAGTTTTTGGGTGGATTAAATGAGATATGCATTGTGCTAAACACTTCACATGCATTGGCATATAGTAAGTACTCAACAGCAGCAAGTATTAATAAAAGTAGTAATTAATATTAGTGGTGATATCAGAGCATTTCATAGTGGGAGAAAATGTGTGACCAAGGGACGGTGTTTGAGGTTACTGAAGTAATAAAATGAACTTCAGTTTCTCAGTCTGTTCTCTTTTTCAATACATTCCCATAAAACTGGAGCCCCTTTATGTTCACTGCCTTTCCCCTTAAGATGTTCTGTTCTAAGAATCAGTGGCAATCATGCCATGTACTATGTGTATTCTGGTGAAATTCCATCCATAAATTACTAAACAGAAAGAACTCTCTCACGGGACCCATAAGGCAACATATGAAGTGGAAGAGAAGGCAGCAACAGCACGCTGGATATGAGTGGGGGCTGCTCGCCCACTGCACCATCTGAGGCAGCAGCCGAGGCAGGTACAAACGAATGCTGTACCAACAGCCTCGGCACATGGAAAACCATATTCTCACTCTGTCCCTGGGACACCTCAGTCATGCTCTCTCTCTGGGCTCATCTGCAAAATGAAGCACTGCGCTAACTGAGCCTTGCTGTGCCAAGGAGCCCAAAGACCTTTATTTCAATTTCATATGCGTATATCTATCTCTACAGACCAGTGCTTGCTTCACTGCCCAAATTAAAGCCTCATGCATGTCCTCTCTGGGTGCTAACAATGAGGAAAAAGAAGGTCATGGTTTTGCTTTTCTTGTCTTTTTTTTTTTTTTTTTTTTTTTTTGCAGTTTTTGGCCCAGGGCTGGGTTTGAACCCACCACCTCTAGCATATGGGGCCAGTGCCCTACTCCTTTGAGCCACAGGCACCGTCTGTCTTCTTTTTTTTTTTGAGACAGAGTCTCAGTTGCCCTCAGTAGAGTGCTGTGGCATCATAGCTCACAGCAACCTCCAACTCTTGAGCCCAAGTGATTCTCTTGCCTCAGCCTCCTGAGTAGCTGGGACTATATGCTCACCATATTGCCTAACAATTTTTAGAGACGGGGTCTTAAGCTTGCTCAGGCTGCCCTCGAACTCCTGACCTCAAGCAATCCACTGGCCTCAGCCTCCCATAGTGCTAGGATTATAGGTGTGAGCAACCGCACCCAGCTTGATTTTGTGTTTCATAATAATCTGACAGCCCTTCAGAAACCTCACCATAAAAGAAACTGGCTCTTGCCAGAAGTAATAACCTGAAGACCAATCTTGCAGAGACAATGACCCAAAAGAGGTACGGCAATGGCCAGCAGGAAAAGGGAGATTAAATTTAAAGTGAGAGAGGGGAAGATTAACTTTATGGGCAGAAAGATGGCAAGGATAACATACTTGGCCAAATACGAGTCTAGAATTGCTGTGCTGAGTTCTGTACTTATAAATTTGAGAAATTCTCAAGTGCTGATAATTAGACCTGAATCTTATCATCAACAATTTATATGAGCAATGTTTTATAAACACTTCCACATCCACGGTGTCATTTAATTCTCATTCACAACAAACATAACCAGATGAAGAAAGGAGCTCCAGGAGGTTAAGCAACTTCCCTAAGATCACACAGCCAGGAAGCACAGGGCTAGCAGGCAAATCGCGGACTCTAGTCCAGTCAGTGGTCTTTCCCAGCTTATTTATGCCTTCCCTCAGCAGGCCGAAATAGAGATGAGGAGGAAACTTACATTCAGTGTAACTTCATTTTTGTTTGTAATCCAGCAAATTAGCCAAGCTGGGGAGAAGCTAGCTCCGCAAATTTTAATAGTAAAGTCCCTAAACATAAAAATAAATGTCCTAGGATACTATTAAGGGAATATCCCTGGCTTCTCTCTGAGACCTGCCCAGCTGGTCTCAACTGGGCATTTGGCAATGCCCAGAAACACTTTTGAGTGCTGCAACTGGCAGGTGCTACTGGCATCCAGGGACTAGAGGCCAGAGATGCTATTAAACATCCTACAACGTAGAAGGCAGTCTGCAAACAATGGCTCTCTCCATCTGAACAAACTAGAGAAGCAGAAAGACAGAATTATGCTTTACAAAGAATAAAGTGCTATGTAAATATGTAGCACGATGGTAACATTCTAGGCTTGGGGTTAGGTTATTCCAGCTATTATAGCTCTAGCTCTAATTCTCTGTGTGATACTGGGCAAGTCACTTAACCACTCTGTGTCACATTCCCTACTGTAAATGGTATGTGCGGGAGTGGCATGATGGGGAGCCAACATTTTTTAACAGAGTGATTCTCAAACATTCTTATACCTGATAATGACCTGAGGTTCTGGCTAAGAGATTCTGCATTTTTAACAAGCACCCCCAGGGGAATATATTATAGGTGATTAGCAAATTTGCAGTTTAAAACAGCATGAGAAAACTTCAAAAAATGTGGGTAGTGTATTTTAAGCCGGATTTTCAGGTTTGGGAAACTATGTCCTCAGTACCCCAGGTGTTAACTTAGAGGCCCCCTCACCTGTGGGAAAACCACAGGGGGCTCTCTCAAGGGCTCTCCAAGTGCTCTATGGCTGAGAGGCCAGGGCAGAAGGCTAAGGAGCAGCTGCAAGCAACCCCTCCTCCCAGTAAGCCACTTATAGAACAAACACCCAAGTAGGGTGGCAGTAGGAGGTAAGACTTAGGACACCAAGGAGGAGCACAACCACTCTCAAATCATGAAAAGGAACCCAATAGCAAAGGGGCTCATTCACTCATGGCAATATCCCTTGTCCACAACTTTCAATAGGAAACTGGCAGTAGTGAAGCCTCAGGGATCTCAGCCTGCAAGGGGTAACAGAAAGCCATGCAAACAAAGAGCCAGGAACACTCGCCTCAGGCACCTGCTACTTTTTTGACCTGTCTGTCCTCTAGCCACAAACTGAAAAGCCATCATCTACCATTCACTCACAGCCCTGCCCCTATCCCTCTGTGTTCTAAATTTTTGAGAAAAAAGTAAACCCAGGCTCTGGCTGATGAATCAAATATAAACACAGACTGGTCTCCTGCTTTTTCCCTTTTAAGTTTTAACCTTAACTGAACCATCCTCATCCTGTCTACATCACCTCCTTAGTTACCAGGCAGAGCTGCACAGGCAGAGCACACTCCGATAATAAAAAGGGGTATAAGATACATCTGCAGGGACCTCCCATCAAGCCAGCCCCTTTCAGGGAAGGCCTGATACAATGCTCTTATTTGTCATTTTACCCTTTCTGCAGAAAAGATATGGAGCAGCCTACCGCTGCAGAGATCAAAGGTTTCTAATACATGTTATCGCATAAAGAGAAATCACTAATAGGATATAGCAGAAAGGTTTCTAATACATGTTATCCCATAAAGAGAAATCACTAATAGGATATGGCAGACACACCTCACTTATTCTGGGAGAATCACTGAACATTTGAATCACTTGTGGAATGTTTTTTAAAATGATCCCAGAGCCCCAATCCAGACCAAATAAATCAGAATCTCTGGCACTGGGTACCAGGCATTGATATTCTTTAAAGCTCTCCAAGAGATTCTAACATGCAACCAAGGACAGCATGCACCAGGCTAACGCAGTGGGAACCTTGGCCTTCAACTTGAGAAGCTGAATGAACTAGTGACATTCAGCACCAAAAAGAATTTGGGATGAAAATAAAGGGAGGCCAAGAATATTTCTCCTCTTCAAAATGAGAACAATCTGATATGAATATTTTAAATAGGAGCCAAACAGCAGAGAACAAGCATCTTTACTGAGTGCACAAAACCACTGGGTTTTGCCTATTAAGTGCTGGTTCCATTTCAATCAAGTACTACACTGTATCAGCCACTGAAGGGAAACAGCAAAGTATAAAATGGGACATCTCATCTGAAGAGTGCAGACCTTTGGAGGAGGTCAAGATAGGCGTGTCAAGCAGTTAACACCAAGGCAGGATCTCCTGGCTCAAATGGAGGGGATGGCAGGGAGCTGGAGGAGGTCAGCCAGCCTGCGCTGGGCCCCTGGGAGGCTTCAAGTCCCACCTCTTCTGGCCTTCCATCCTTGCTCAGATACTCCCACAGGTGCTGCAAGGCCTCAATTCCCAGTCTCTTTCCTGTGTGACTACCTCCACCCTGCTGGCCTACTGCCAGCCAGCTCTAAAATGCTTAAGTGAGGGGACACAAGGGGCCTCTTGTTGCCCATGAATTTGCAGCTATATTCGTTTCCCTTCCAAATTAACATCCTACTGCCCCATAATAAAGCTGTCAGCTCCCAAGAAAGGACAGAAGCTAAGAAAGGTGCTCAAGGCTATTCCTGTGGAGGGCACAGCTGCTTTATGCCAAGGGTGAGAAGCCCAGGTGGGACCCTACCCTCCCACACTGACGACCAGCTTTCCCATTACCAGAATTTAATGGGAAAGCTTTTTGAGAAACACCCCTCCCTGCCTGGCCATCCTCCTTCACTGCACATCTACCACTTCACCAATTCGCTTAGGACTGAAACGCAATTAATCCCTGCTCCAGTCACATTTTTTTCCCAGAGAATGAATCTGATAGATCTGAAGCGTCAATAAGAAAGCACCACTCTGAATGCTAATTGCTCCACCAGTTTTGCAGAAGGCACGGGCTGGGGTGCTGGCCTCCATGGCATGGACACTCCAGGATTCAGAAACCCTACCTGGTGTTATCAGTGGCAACTCGATGCAGGGACCGCCCTCCCAGTCGCGACAGCAGTAGCCAGAGACCCTCAAGTTTCCTCCAGGGTAACATAAGGCCAGAGTTGCAGCCGTCAGGGGAGAGAGGTGAGCAGGGCTGCCAGCAGATGGTGTGCAGCTTCACTACACTCTGCTCCACTCCACTCCACTCCACTGAGGGGAACTGGCAGCGCGTGAGGATTTAAAATGCAGGAGATGAGATTTAGGTTAGATTCACAGACAAACTTCCTAACAGAGAGGGAAGCACTGGAAAGGCTGACCCATTACTTAAATTTCACTGGTGAACCACAAGAGGCCAATTGTACTGTTCGCCAAGAGAGTGGCCAAAAGGCGGCCTTCTATGCACAATGGTCAGAGCAGGGACCTCACCCAGGCTGGCCCATAGCCGCCTAACACCGTGATGTTTTTGCTTGTTAATATAAAGTAAATAGAACAGTCTACCAATATACACTTTCAAATGTGCTAATTCTTTGACCTAGGAATTCCAGTTCCAGGAATCGAATAGAAAAAATATTTTTACATATTTTAGGAGGAAAGTGTACCAATCAAAATGCTTAACTACTGAACACAGAATGATAAAAACTATGGCAGGTGCATAAACAATTATGCAGCCATTAAAAAGATCTTTAAGGAATGTGCAATGATATGGAAAATGCACATGATATAATGATAAATGAATAAAGGATATTATACTATTTTACAAAAAACGGTATATGTACATTTGAAGAAAAGAATGAGGGGAAATACACCAAAATGTTAGCAGTTATCATCTCTAGGTATGGAAGTAAACATTTCTATTTTCTTCTTCTTTGGTATTTCCCAAACATTCTAAAATAAGCACATTACTTGAATAATCAGAAAACATAGATGTTTAAATGGGGCAGGGAGGGCAGTCTCTTCCCTGACATACCTCAGCGCCATAATTCTACTTCATCTGTACAGCCATTATTCCCAGAAAGCAAAACGGTGACACTTAATCTTGTACTTGGCAAGACAAACATATTCTCGCTTCCAAAATGCCCGGGCACACACCTACGGCTGCTGTCTGAAAACCTCTACAGCATTTCCAGCTAGGAAACCTGGGGTCTTCCCCCTCAAGCATTCATGGCGGTTTCATTCTGTGGCCAGACTCCCCTTTACAACCAATTACAAGGTGGGGAAATGCAGATTTCTTCAAAGAACTGGGATTTATTGGATTAACCCTGGGAAGTATTAAACTGATTTAGAGTTGACCACTATTTACTGAATGTCCAAGAACTAGACAGGATGCTTTTACAGGCTTTGCAAAGTAGGAATCCTTCACCCTGTTATATAAAATAATACATGAAAAAAGGAGGCTCTAGAACTCAAGTCAACTTTTCTCAAATCATACAGATAGGTAAGAGGCAGGGATGGGGCCAGATTCTGATCACCTGACTCCAAGTCAGAAAATGTTTTTCTCCTTAGCCACCCCCAGCATTAGCATCTTTGGAGAAAACACAAATGCAGACCACACCTCTTCAAGGACATTTTTTTTAAATTACCCAAATGTGATGGTGTACACCTTTACTCGCAGCCACTTGGGAGGTTGAGGAGGACCACTTGAGCCCAGGAGTTCAAGGCTATCATGAGCTATGACCATGACACATGACACTGCATCCTAGCACAGTGAGATCCTATCTAACATAAAAACAAACAAAAAATCTACCAAAAAGGCTTTAGTCTGAAAATAGGCTCCTTAGGGGGCCTGCGCGACTTGGATGGAACCTGCTCTCCCCCTTTCCAAGGCCAGGCCAATAGCCTTTACCTAGTTTTCAGATCTTACTGAGATAACCTGGAACATGCTCCTTTCTCTGCCATAAAGGCATCATCCTGGCCTCCTTCCTCCAACTCATCCTCAGGGGCACCTCTAAGGCCAGAGTGGATTAGGTCCCACAGGATGCTGGACTTACAGCCCCCTGGGGACACTACCACTGTTATCAAAATTGGTTGTTTACTTGCCTGTCTTCCCCACTAGACTGAGAGCTACTTGAAGGCAGGAACTGTGCTATATTCACTGTTTTATCCTCAGTGCCTATCTTACTAGTCTCCTATCCCTTCTACAAAATTATCACAAATTAAGTGATAACAAACCAATCATCTTAAGGTTCTGGAGGTAAGAAGTACAAAAATCAGTTTCACTGGGCTACAATCAAAATGTCAGGGGCACTGGATCCCTCCAGAGTTCTTAGGGCAGAGTCCATTCCTTGCCTCCTCCATCTTCTAGAGGCCATCCACATTCCTTGGCTTATGTTCACATCAGTCTGACTTCTGCTACCCTCCTCATACATTTCATTCTCTTCCTTCTGATCCTTTTATAAGGACCCTTCTGATTACATCAAGGCTACCCAGATGTCCCATCCCTAAATCCTCCCCTGGATCACATCTAAAAGCCCTTTTCCCCATATAAGGTAAGATATTTACAGGTACTGGGGATCAGAACATGAATATCTTGGGGGGGGGGCATCATTTGGCCCACCCCACTATCAAAACACCCAGCAGATGCATAGTGACTGCTTGCCTCCTGCAAGAAATCATGCTCTGGGGCAGCGCCTGTGGCTCAAAGGAGTAGGACGCAGGCTCCATACACCGGAGGTGGTGGGTTCAAACCCATCCCCGGCAAAAAACTGCAAAAAAAAAAGAGAGAGAGAGAGAGAGAGATCATGCTCTGTGCGATTGTAAAACACTGAGCAGAACCTTCTTAACAAGTTCAGGATCCAAAGCCTATCCAGGGATCCTCAAACTTCTTAAACAGGGGGCCAATTCACTGTCGCTCTGTCCATTGGAGGGCCAGACTGTAGTTTAAAAAAAAAAAACTATTAACAAATTCCTATGCACACTGAGCATATCTTATTTTGAAGTAAAAAAACAAAACAGGAACCAATACAATCACACCACCGCATGTGGCCCACGGGCCGTAGTTTGAGGACCCCTGGCTAGACCCTATATTCTAGCCAAAATCTCCCACAGAGGGCCTGAAAGTCATTCCTCTCTCCATGAACTGCAGCTCTAGGTTTCTTCAGCTAACTTGGAAGTAGTTACCTCCATACCTCCACTCTAGGTAAATTACCTACTTACTAATCATTCCCGGAACTCTGAAGAATAAATGACTCAATCTCAAAAATCATCTGCTAATTGCCCTTTAGAGAGACTGACAGGCACAATCTAAGCCTTCCTGGATCTCACGACCGACCGACACGGCGCCCTCACAATATGAACTGAAGCCAAATGATAGCAGGAAAAGGGTTCTATCCTTGAGAAGCATGAGTCAGATTTGATAAATATGGCACATTCTTTGAAATTCTATCAAAATCAAGACTTAAATTAGCAGGGTATGGCGGCAACTTAGCAACCCAACCACATTCGTTTCCACTTGAGCCTAGTACTTGAATAAAGGGTCAGATCCCAACAGGAGTCAGAACACAAGGAAAGGGGTCCTAAACTCCCTCACCTTGTAGAATGAAGCAGGTGGCAATAAGGAACAATTGAAGGAGCCCAGGCTGGGATTCCTCACTACTCTTCACTCTATCCTCTGCAACTATGAGTTCGTTAAGCAACCTCTCTGAGCCTTCTCAGTATACACACACTGAGGCCACTGATACTAACCCACCAGTAAAACACCTAGTGTAGTGTGTTGTCACCAAGGGCTCCCTTCCTCCTGCCCCTGAAATAATAAAGCTGGTCCAGCAAGCAAATCCACTGGGGGAGGGAGGTGCCAATGCACTGTTTCCCTAAGGTTAACCACACATGGCCCATACATCTCTTCCCCTTCTGTAATTTCTGCGTGTCTTGTCCAACCTGTACTTCGACTTTATTCCTTCAAATGAATCATAAGACCTCTACTCATATTCTAAGCAAAATAGCTGCCAAATGGGGAGTTTAAAGTTCCAGCTATAATTTTCCTCAAACACACGTGAAAAACATTATATAATCATGTATAAAACTATTTAAAAATTATATTCACCCCTGTATTACTCTGGTGGAAAACATCTGAGTTCTGGTCCTGGCTCAACGAAAAATATACATATTTTGTACGTCCATGTCACATCTCTTTTTTGAGACTGTTTTTTCTCATAAGAAAATAAAGAGGATGGGGCTGGGCACAGTGGCTCACGCCTGACCCTTTATTCAGGTACTAGGCTCAAGTGGAAATGAATGTGGTTGGGTTGCTGCCATAGCCTGCTAATTTAAGTCTTGATTTTGATAGAATCCCAGCACTCTGGGAGGCCCAGGCCAGTGTATTGCTTGAGCACAGGAGTTCAAGACCAGCCTGAGCAAGACTGAGACCCTGTCTCTACTAAAAAAGTAGAAAGATTAGCTGGTGTTGTGCCAGGAATCTGTAGTCCCAGCTACTCGGGAGGCTGAGGCAAAAGGATTGCTTGAGCCCAGGAGTTTGAGGTTGCTGTGAGCTATGACACCAAGCACTCTAGTCTGGGCAACAGAGTGAGACTCTCTCTCCAAATAAAAAATAGAAAAGAAGTAGGATGGTTCAGACAGCCTTTCCATTTTCTTTCAGTTCTGATAGTCTGAGACGGGTTGGCTCAAATAAGTAAAAGAACCCGAGCAGGGAACTTTTAAAAAAGACAAATACCACTCAATATAACTGGAATCATTTATCTTAACACCAGAGAGGGACAAGGATGAGAGAGAGAATGACAAAGAGATGTGTACCCTACCTTTCTTTGTGCTTCTGTTCTATGGGGTTTGTCATACCAACGGTTTTTCGTGCAGGGCAGTTCGTTTTATAATGGGACAACCTGGATTTGAATCTCAGTTTGGGTGGCAGTTAGTCTTACCACCTTAGGCAAGCTGTTTAACCTCTGAGTTTCTACAGTTTTAAATTAGGTAACACCTCCTTCACCAGTTTGACTGGGGATTAAGTATGAGTAACTTGTGTAAAGCACATAGAGCTAACTGGATGTAAGAGACAGTTGCTATATTACTATTATGCCTGTACTAATTGGTTGTGGGCACATCTGCCTCTCCCACTTTTTTTTTCTTTTTTCATAAAACAGGCTCAGCCCTCTCTCACTTAATTGTAAAATCTGAAGACAGGACTGTCTTGTTCATCTTTCTCTCTCAGTGCCTAGCACAGCACTTCATATAAAATAAATAGCTTGACCTGAATTTATAGGGAATCAAAGTTCACAGCAAGAGGTCAAGTGTGGTATAATACTGTAATCCCAGCATTTGGGGAGGCTGAGGTGGGAGGATTGCTTGAGCCCAGGAATTCAAGACCAACCTAGGCAACACGGCAAGACCCTTGTCTCTAAAAGAAAAATTTTTTAAATTGGCTAATGTGGTGGTGTGCACCTATAGTCCCAGATACTTAGGAAGCTGAGGCAGGAGGATGGCTTAAACCTAGGAGTAGGAGGTTGTGAGTTCAGCCAGAGCAAGACCCCGTCTCTTAAAAAAAAAAAAAAAAAGCCAAAAGCCAGGTGTTGGGGCGGGCACCTGTAGTTGCAGCTATGGGGGAGGCTGAGGCAAGAGACTCACTTGAGCCCAAGAGTTTGAGGTTGCTGTGAGCTGTGACGCCATGGCATTCTACTGAGAGCAACAAAGTGAGACTTCGTCTCAAAACAAAAAACAAACAATAAAATTTTTTCTAACACATTGAAAACTTCAGACCTCTGCTCAATGGCAGATCATTTGGAGCAGAGGGACGGAGGCAAAACAGCTAACCAGACACATCAGAAGGAAAAATGGGACCTTTAAAACTCTGACCCTAATGGTCACCTCTAGACCAAATATATCCCCTGCCTAAAGTCAGACTAAACTAACAACTTCTTTCTTATACACATCACTAGGCAATTAAGTGCAAGATGTTACAGTCCTACACAAGCCACTAAGGGGCCACGTCCATAAACCCCACAGAGTCTATGGATGAGAGGACAGAGAGTGGCACCAAAAGAACAACTGCCCAGTAAGGATCTCTTTCACTCCTTTTACAAACTTATGTCCAGATTTAGCCTGGGATGTAAGAATACATAGAAAATTTGATTTATTCCTACTCTGGGAGATAAGTCTTCAGATGCATGACTTCTAACTTCCGCTCTCCAACAACAACAATTTATAACAGCTCAACTTCCTCACCAATAAAATGTGGATAATAATTAACTGCATCATAAATCGTAGTCAGTAATACACGAAAGCAATATAACAGTGTCTGGTACATAGTAAACTATCAGTAATACATAATACCACATGACGGTTGGTATACATTATGCCATTTGGTCCTAAGAATAACTGTATGAGGCAGGTTTTATCATTTTCATGGGACACTGGTTCAAAGAGATAAAATAACTTGTCCAGAGACACACAGCTAAGAAGTGACAAGTATCTCGTTGTTTTAGGACTAACATTCCAGAATCCTGGCTGTACCAGAGAAGTTTGTAATGTTTCCAATTCAGCTGTGCTGTGTGCCTGTAATCAGGAATTCACAGTCTTAAGGCCTCTGTGAGGCTAGAAAGCAGATTTTATGTAAAAGTCAGATGAAACCCTTCTAAGACAGTTAAATCTGACCCTGGAAGCCCAAAGGCTCCCTGCTACAGCTGCTGCTGAGAAATCCAATAACCACCATCAGCCCTGTGCCTCTTTTAAGAGGGAGGAGGGAAGACAAGCTAGGAGCTGGTGCAGAGAGAGACTGCCTCTTCTCCCATGTAGCAGGGTGAGTCAAGCAGCCTCAAGGAGTAGCACAAAATAGGATTTCTGACATTCTTATTTTCTTCAATATAAAACTTCTCAGGGCACAGGACATAGGTCTGGAATACAGGCCTCTTTTATTTTCACCAGAGACAGTACAAATCCCTAGAGAAGAACTTTGTGCTTTTGCATACCAAGAATGCAAAGGCTGCCAGGGTCTTTCTCCTTCTGATCTTGCCTGATTCAGAACAGACCATCAGGGGAAGCACAGTAGCCTGTCTCAGAGAACCTCTCTTAGCCAGGTTTAGCTTCTCCTGCTACCTATTCCAGGAAAAGGCTCCCTGTTATAGCTGCTGCTGAGAAACCCAGTAACCACTATCAGCCCTGTGCCTCTTTTAAGAGGGAGGAGGGAAGACAAGCTAGGAGGTGGTACAGAGAGAGACTGCCCCTTCTCCCATGAGGCAGGGTGAATCAAGCCCCAAGACAGAGGTCTCAGCTGCTGGCTAGACGTACCATAGCCTGCTCCAACCAGTGCAGATATTTGGAGCAAGACACAGACAATGTCCAAACTAGCACCACTCAGTCCTCTGTCCTGCCACCCACAGTGACGCTGACAGCCTCTCTGACAACTGCCTCACTTTCCCCACAATCCCTGATGCCCCTCCCACTCAACTCACAGTGCCCACCTACTCTTTCCAGAAACACTCAGACAGTGACTGGGCCATTAGTGAATATTAGGCCATGGCCAGCAGGCCAAAAGGTGAGCAAAAGATGGCAGGGTTGGGCAGACTTTCCATAATGGAAAAAACTTATTCCAAAATCAGGGCTATCTCCAAACCCTCAACATGGAGAGTGCCAGCAGTTCAGGGCAAGGGTGGGGAAGGTGGCAGCCTAAAAGCAAGAGCTGAGTGTACTGGGGGAAGGATGCTGCTGAGCATACACACCACAAACCCAGGTGCCAGGACAGGTGGCATGGATTCTCCAATAACCCATGGTAACAGAGTCAGCAGTCTCTCTGAAGTCAAGCTCTCCCTCCCTCAGTCCCTCCCAAGGGCAGCCAAGCCAATGGAGACCAATGCAGGGAGGCAGATGAACCCAGTAAGCTGAGTCACTAAGGAAAGGGGCAGAAAATTGGGGCAAGGGATGTGGGGGTAGCACAGCAGCCTGTCTGAGAGAACCTCACTGAACTGACCACACACAGCCCATACCCAGAAGTAAAATCTCCTTTCCTGCACTCCTGGCCTGCCATGAGCCCACTCCCCTCCCCACTCTACTGCCTCCCCCCTTACATCAGCCCAGGCCCCTCTTGTACTCCCCAAAATGTCAGCTTCCCAGAGACGCTCATTCTCTTCCTCCTCACACTCTATAGGACCTTCAACCCTTTGGTTTACAGAACTGAATACTCTAAGGCAGCAAAGAGATAATAGCTTTCCGTCTCTAAGGCACAATGCTACCAGGAAGGCTGAGTTTGGCAATGCTCCTAAGGCCTCACCTGGAGCAAAATCTCCTCAGGCCTGTATTCAGCCAGCCCCCATCCATCCCACCTCCCCAAGGCCCAGCCACGTCCACAGCCTGCTATTTAAAGCCTGGGTCTTTCCATTCCCATTTGTTATGGCCCCACCCAGAAATAACCCAGCATTCACAGAGCACACCCTGTCTTAGATTCACCGGTGTCTGACAGAAAGGGGAATTGAAAGTGTCCGAGGGAGGAGCTTCACCCCGACACACGATTCCCCACCTGCACCACCATATTCCTCTCCTGTAGGGACTTGGGAGAGACAGGCCAGGTAACCCACTGGCACTTTTGCCTCTTCCCACAGTCCTACAAAGAGGAGCCAGAAAATACACCCAAGGGCACTTGTGGAGCCTGTGAGGAGGTTTTCAGGCACTGAGACTGGGACAGGCTGCTTCTGACGCTGCCTGCTGAGAGGACTGGGTGTCACACGCCTGGTCAGAAAGAGCTTTATCAGGAAGTTTCCTGATGCAGGGGACCAGAGTGAGGTTTCTTTTGTAAGGCCAAGGAGGAAAGGTACAAGCTGGTTCCAGATAGATAAAAACTAAGGGGTGCTCCCTTTCTGCCCCACCTTCCAAAGACAGGCTGTCAGACTGGGAAAGAGATCCCTTCCCCAAGTGCTGGTCCCTGGGGGGATGCCCGTAACCTCTCTGGAAATAGACTGCAAACCTTAAGCATAATCTCCATGCCACAGCCAAAAAAGAAACGGGGGTGGGGGGGACCGCAACCCACCAATCCCATTTCCACATTCCCTTTCTCTAGCCTAGACACATTAATAATTAACTTGCCTACCCAGGAGCTTGCCGGGTTGCCATAAAAGATGAGTAATAGCACCGGAACCCCAGCCCCATGTCTGCAGGCTTCAGGGCTCAGGGCTGGGACGGGAGCCTGGAACAAAGCCTCGGCATTCCTCTGGGAAGGTGTGTCTGAAACCAGAGCTGTCACAGGCCAGAAGCTGACCCTTTACCTCTCTCTTCCTCACCCGGCTACCGGCAAGTATGGGTGGAGAGGCTCCCAGGGGAGGTGGGAAGGCGCCCCAGCGCGCGGGTTGGAACGCTCGGCTAGGTCGCCTTCGCCTACCTCTCGGTCCCCACTCCCTTCCACCGCTGGCCAGCTGCTGTCCCCGCAGCCCAAATACCTCCCGGCCGTAGGGCCCCCAAATGCGCAGTTGATTTCGGGAGCCGCGGGGTCTGCTGAGAGAGAATCCTGTTACCATGAACGCTGGCTGTACTTGGAGACCGGATTCTTAAAACAAGGCAGCTCCCTCGCGCCCTTCCCGATGAGTAACCCAAAGCCAGTCGCCGGCTCAATGAATCCTCCCCACAGAAACTCCAGTGGCCGGCGACGGCTCCCTCCACGCCAGCTCCCAAGACACAAAGCGCCCCCAAAGGCAGCCTGTGCACCCTGTTCCCTGCAAGCCCGACATCCCGCAGACCCCAAAAGTTACAACGCGGGCACACACCTGCAGGCCCCCCTTGGCAGCCCCCGCCACCTCCCCAGGGCGGCGGGGCACGCGTCCGGAGGCGGGCAGCGACGCGGCTCCATGCGCCAGCTCCGCAAGCCCGGGCTGGCCACCGGTCAGTGACGCTGGGCGGCAGAGCGCGCCGGGGCCTCAGCGCGCCAGCGGTGCATCGTGCGCAGTCCTCGTCCCAGCCCCAGCCTTTCGGAAGAGCCCACACCCACTTGACATCAGCACGGACCAGAACACGTGGCGCAGCGCCAGACGGCGGACCCTGGCGGTCCAGAGCTTGCGCCAGGTGCTGCCGCTCGGCCGGGACAGCGCATCTGAGTGCAGCACAGCCCTTTCTTCGCAGAAGATGCTGCTAGCAGGAGGCGGTAGGGAGACGAGGGAGGAGGGAACCCCGCTGAGGGGCAGGACCTCAGAACTGCGCTGCTCTGGCGCCCAGCCAGCCACCAGCAGACCTGACATCCGTAGCCGCAAGTGCCCCTCGACTGTGAAGACCAGCTGTCCGTGACTCAGGTTGCTGTTCTCTCCCCTCCAAAAGCCCTGACCTTGAATTCTCTTCCCCAGAATGATTCAAGGAGGTTTCTCTCTAACAATTGCCCAGGCGGATTCTGGCAAGACAGGAATCAATGCTTGGTTGGATGTGTTGCTGACCCTATGGCCCAGGAGACAGCCACCAGGCACCCGGCCAAGCCGACCATACCCTCTGGATCAGCTGGTTTCTTTCTTCTATCAGTGCCCTTGGCAATAAGGGACAGCTTCTCCTGATTCTGCACGCAATCAAAAACAACACTGCCAGCAGCCTGAACACACATCTAATTCATTCATTAGCTGCTATCCAAATATTTAAACATTTATTAAGGGCAGTGCCTGTAACTCAGTGGGTAGGGCGCAGGCCACATACACCAAGGCTGGGGGTTTGAACCTGGCCCCTGCTAGCTAAAACAACAATGACAACTGCAACAACAACAACAAAATACCTGGGCGTTGTGGCAGGCACCTGTAGTCCCAGCTACTTGAGAGACTGAGGCAAGAGAATCGCTTAAGCCCAAGAGTCTGAGGTTGCTGTGAGCTGTGACGCCACAGCACTCTACCCAGGGCAACAGTTTGACACTCTGTCTCAAAAAAAAAAAAAAAAACCATTCATTAAGGATTAGAATGTGCCAGGAGCAACAGACAGCAGATAAAGTTCCTACATTCATAGTGCTTATAGTCTAGTCAGGGAGAGACATATTAAATACAGAACAAATAAAATCACAGTTGTTGCAAGGGTATTGAAGAGGAGCTTAACAATGCACTAGGGAGTCCTAAATTGTCTTGGCAGTCAAGAAAGGCTTCCCTGAGGAAGTGACACTTGACTGATGAGCTATGAAGATGAGATATCCAGAGGACAGGCTCCTATTCATAGGTGGAGATGATTAAGCAGAAAAAAACTACCATGCTGCGGACACCTGGGCTTTGTCCAGGAGGGTGTGCCCAGGTGTCCGCAGCATGGTAGTTTTTGCACAGTGTGGCTCACAGGCCCTAGAAGAAAGCCTAGCTATCAGTCTCTCCTGACCCATGGCTGTCCTACCCTGATGAAAGAGCACTGCATAGGAAGTCAGGAACCTTTACTTCTGGCTCCCACTCAATGATCAGTTTGCTCTGAGGCTGTACAGAAATCCCGTCCACTGTCTGGTTTCAGTGTCTCTATCTAAAGTGAAGGTCTGGATTCAGACAGTGCTTCTCACATTTTTTTTTTTTTTTTTTTTTTTGTAGTTTTTGGTTTGAACCCGTCACCTCTGGCATATAGGGCTGGCACCCTACTCCTTTGAGCCACAGGCACCGCCCTTTTTTTTTCTTTTTAACTCACATTCCCTTTTGGATAAATATACAAATGTCAGGGTGGTGCCTGGGGCTCAGTGAGTAGGGCACAAGCCCCATATACCGAAGGTAGTGGGTTCAAACCTGGCCCCGACCAAAAACTGCAAAAAAAAACAAGGAAAAAAATATATACATGTATACACATATACATGTATGTCATTCTATTCTGTACCTTCCGTGATAACAAGACCAAATTATCTTCCAAATAAAAAATTATGATATGCTTTTTAAGACTGTACATGCTCTTTAAGTATTAAGGAATAGTCTTGTCTTTAGAGGAGTATGGCTGAGGATAGGTTGGAGACAGGAGTAAAGAAATGGCCTCCAAACTCACCCTTCTGCTATTGGTCCCAATCTTCCCACATAAGCCCAGCCACCATCACTTATCATCTCTAGCCATGTTTCTTTTATTCTTTCCAGGATAAATTGGCCAGGCAATGAACAGTAGCTCTGGGTCATTAAAAAAAAAAAAAAAAAAGCATGCTGCGGAAGACTTCTGAATGATAATTTCCAAGAATTCTGGGAAATAGACACTTTGAAGTAAGCATACAATGTTCCTGGGGACAATTTAGCAATATAAATTCAAAGCCTTAAAAATGCTCATATTCTGGGTGGTGCCTGTGGCTCAGTGAGTACAGCACCAGCCCCATATACTGAGGGTAGCAAGTTCAAACCCGGCCCTGGCCAAACTGCAATAAAAAATACCCAGGCCTTGTGGCAGGCACCTATAGTCCCAGCTACTTGGGAGGCTGAGGCAAAAGAATCGCCTAAGCCCAAGAGATGGGGGTTGCTGTGAGCTGCAAAGCCACAACACTCTACCAAGGGTGACAAAGTGAGACTCTGTCTCTAAAAAGAAAAAAAAAAATGCTCATAGTCTGTGAACTATTAATTCCACATCTAAGAATTTATCCATAGGACTTAATTGTGGGTAGACACAAACATTTATCCACAAGGATGTTCATTTCAACATTTTTATAACAGCAAATAAATGGAAATGACCTAAATGTACAACAGGAAATTGGTTAATAAACTGTGGTACATTCTTATAATGGAATACATGGAACTTTAGAAATGATATACTGTCTAAAATATTTACTGTTGAGTGAAACAAAAGGCTACAAAATAAATGATCCTAATTATCTGTGTGTAGGCACAGGGACTCAAGAGTGTGTTGTGGAAGGCTAGGGAATGGTAAGCACATGTGTTCATTTTTCTTACTGGTTGACTCAGAACCTTACCACCTGAAGCAAAACATGATGCAACTATGGTATTTAATCCTCACAATGAGTAAATCTATTAACCTATATTAAAGTTATAGAACCTAAACATTAAAACAGGCTGGAATAGACCTTACAGGCAAGTGGAAACACAATTTCATTTTTCACCACCATCCACTCCCCATTAGGGACTTGATAGTAATCTTAAAGGTAGAATGGTTTTGCTCCCAGACTTTTCATTTCATGTAGATTTTTTATTGCTCTTTTCTTGAGTCTAACTTTAGTGTGCATAAAAATAACTGTCTGCAGTGGTTTAGGGTATATTTGACTTTATGAGATTTTTTTTTTTACCATATACTCTGAACTTTAGAACCTGACATTATATGAAAGTACAGTTAAAAAAAAAAAAAAAAAAAGACTGCCAAAAGAATTTTTATTAAAATTTCAACAATGTCAGAACTACAGCTGATTTTTTTTATTTCTTTCCTTGGTATTTTCTATGCTTTCCAAGTCGTCTGACAACATACCAGGAGTTCCCCAAAAAATGCATACACATTTTAAGAGATGTTATCTAATTACCTTTTGAAGTGGAATTAAATTATGGTAGCAATGTGTATTATGCTACTCACTCAAAAGATGGTGTTAAACTAATGAATGTTAGCATCATGATGAGACAGACAGGACAGTCACAGAAGATGGGGGAAGCACGGTTGTCATTCACGGAGCACAAGACCATTTTGAAGTGGTATTTGAAATTTGAGAATGTTGTGGAACTACAATGCCAATGGAGGTGTGAGTATGCAATAGAACCTCCAACATGCCTAACAAGCGCACACACTCATGATAAGTTTGACATGCATGGTACTGTGTGTGATGTGCACAAAAGAAAAGGTGTGGTTGAGTTTTCCGCATATTCTCCTAACTTGACTTCTACCTATGGGGAACCTAAAAGGATGTGGTATACATAGAAAACCAGCTACACTAGCAGCACTTTGGGAAGAATTTGAAATGGCATGCTCAGTGATACCCGTGGACGCTTTGGTCAACGCTGCTCAAGCAGTGATTTGCTGTTATCAAAAGTGTCTGGATACTGATAGCAACCACTCTGAGTACCTCTTGTAATTGAAGAAGCCAGACATGACTTGTACTCTTCTTTTGCTACTGGTATATATTGAGTATTACAATTGTAATATAGTTTTTTCCTTTGTTAAAATGTGTACATCTTTCTTTGACACTCTCTGTATATTACTTTGCTAATCAGAATATAAAATGCCCCTTAAAAATAACAGGGTTGAAAATCCTCTAAATGATAAACTAAAAAGAAACTATGCCTGGACTTTAAAGGGGTGACTCTTTTAAAGGTCATCTGACCATGCCTTTCATATTCTTCCCCTCTGCAAGCTCTCACGGAGCCCCAGTTGGTGCCCCAGCACCCAAGGACAGACAGTACATCGTCGCTAGGATACCATGCAGGAAAAACTGGCAAGAAAATTATTTTTACATTTACCTCCTGGGCTGTGCCCATAACTATGCCCAGAAGCTTATACTACAGGTTCCAAAATGAAGCAGCCTTGACCATCAGCTAATGGATCTTTCCCCTACTTCTAAAACTCTCTACCAAATACTCAGGATTCAAAATAAGCTGAGAGCATTTAAGGCATATACCCTTGGTCCTAAGGACTCAAAACTGGTCAGCCTGCTTTTCCCACACCTGATGTGCCACCAAGCATACAGGTAAGAACCAGCTGAATAAAAACAAGCTATAAATTAGACCGGACTCAGTGATAACTAGTTGGATAATCTGTGCCTCTGCTTCTCTTTGGCAAATAGCCTAATAAAGGTTCTACATTCCTCTTAGGAGCATCAGTGTAAACGTGTTTTGCCTCACACCAGTGTAAAGAATTATTATTTAATGAAAATACACGCTGGGGGTTTAGGGAGGGGAAGAAGAGAGCTGGTTAGGTGAGGCACCCTTAGCATAAGGCTGTTAAACTACAATTTGCCTCACATTTTGGGCTTTCCAAGAACCTAGAGAACTCACAGATCAGAGACAGGATGGACAACTGTGCTGATTTTCACTGGGGCATAACTCAAGAACTCATAAGGACAGAAGATAGATAGCATTAAAACTCCATGCTGGGGACCCAGGTTTCTTAAAACACAATAGGCAGCTAGGCACCATGGTGTGCACCTATATTCCCAACTACTCAAGAAGCTATAAAGCAAGAGGATCACTTAAGCCCAAGCATATGAGGTTGCAGTGAGCTATGATGATGCCACCTTACTCTACTCCGGGCAATAAAGTGAGATTTTTATCTCAAAAACGTAGGGCCTTTGTTTGAAGCGTGAACAGAGAGGAGGAAAGCACAAACATTAAGGGCTGATAATTCTGATTATTCCAGAATTGTTTCTGAGAAGAAAGTAACAAAATCAAATCTGAATTTCAAAAATAACTTTAATGAGACCAAATGTATCAGAAGGTCCAACCCCTCACAGGCAACAGCTCAGAGACAAAAATGAAGTTTTTGTCCTAAGCTGGAAACATTGAACACACAAAGCCAATCTGAGCCTGGGACTTGGGGTCTTTGGGTAATTGAGGAGGGAAAAAAGCCTACTTGTTCTATGATCAGAGATCAAAAGCCAACCAAATAAGAGTTTTGTTCAAATGAATAAGTCATAATTAAATACAAGTTTTAGAGATTTTTTTAAATCAAAGAACAAAACTAAATCACAAAACACCTAATTAGCTAGAACACATATATAACCAATGATCTTCATACATTTTTTTTTTTCCCCCAGAGACAAGAGTCTCACTCTATCGCCCTCAGTTGGTGTCACAGCTCACAGCAACCTCCAACTCCTGGGCTTAGGCGATTCTCTTGCGTCAGCCTCCCAAGTAGCTGAGACGACAGGAGCCCACCACAACACCTGGCTATTATTTGTTGCAGTTGGGCTGGGGCCAGGTTCATACCTGCCACCATCGGTATATGGGGCCGGCACCCTACCCACTGTGCCACAGGCACCGCCTGATCTTCATATTTCTATCTTAACCAGAATAACCCCAGGTTTAGAAAGGCAGGTTCCAGGGGCCCAGAGAATCGAATGCCAAAAGTTTAGAGTGGGCCCAGGAATTTGCATTTGAGCAACACTTCAGGTGATTTGGCAATTTATGGCCCAGGGCCCAATCTTTGAGAAATTCTAAGCTATGGAGGCCAAGAAGGGCTAATACACCTTCCTCCTTTTGTCTTCTAGCTGGAGTCACCTAAGTAGGCTTGAATTAATTCATAATTGAAGCTGAATGGAATCCGGTTGGTACCTCTTGTGAAACCTCGCCAAAATTACAAAACTAAGGCATGATAAAGAATGTGAGAAAGAGGAAAACACAAGTAAAGGAAGCATCTGCCACATAGATATTTCTACAAAGCTGACAACTTTTAAAAGAATGAGGATGGTGTATGGTGTACTTTTTTTTTTTTTTTTTTTTTGGAGAAAAAGTCTCACTCCTTTGCCCTGGGTAGAGTGCCACTGAGTCATCATAGCTTACAGCAACCTCAAACTCTTAGGCTCAAGACAATCTCTTGCCTCAGGCTTCCAAGTAGCTGGGACTACAGGTGCCCACCACAAAGCCTGGATTGGTTTTCTATTTTTAGTAGATATAGGGTCTTGCTCTGGCTCAGGCTAGTCTTGAACTCCTGAGCTCAAGCAATTCACCTATCTCAGCCTCTCAGAGTGCTAGGATTACAGGTGTGAGCCACCAAACCCAGCAAAGATGGTGTACTTTTGAAAACTGTACAGTCTCATCTCATACTCATAAGGTAGGTATGAATACTCTAAACTCACCAGTGTTATTACCTAAAAACTTCACGAACTCACACAGACCTGCATTAATATCTGGGTTCACCCACATACTAGCTACCCAAGCAGTGTTCGTGGATAACTTTTTTTCTCCCTAAGCCACTATTTCCTCAACTCTAAAATGAGATTAAAAATACCAACCTTTGCAGGATTTTTATTAGGATCAAATAATAATCATGGTGTGCATGGGACACACCAGATACTAGGTAAATGGTAGCTATCATTATTTATTCAATCAACAAACATTAGGGCCTTCTACAAATGTTATTATAGGCACAAGAGACATGGTAGTGACAAAAGGGACAGGGAAAGAAATACATCTAATAAATAAGTAAACAAATTATTTCAGATACTTAATGTGCTCTGAAGAAAAGAAAATAGGCCGGGGTGGTGGCTCACACCTGTAATCCTAGCAGTCTAGGAGGCTGAGATGAGTGGATTGCTTGAGCTCAGGAGTTCAAGGCCAACCTGAGTAAGAGCGAGACCCCATCTCTACTAAAAATAGAAAAACTAGCTGGGTGTAGTAACACATGCCTGTAGTCCCAGCTACTTGGGAGGCTGAGACGAGAGGATGTCTTGAGCCCCAGAGGTTGAGACTGCTGCGAGCTATGATGCCAAAGCACTCTACCAAGGGTGATGAGCATTTCAGACAGAGAACAGATGTGGATAAACGATTCCTGGGAAGGAAGAAGGTGAGAATAAGAAGTGAGGCTGGAACTCAGTGACTAGTGGTGAAAGTAGGAAAAGATAAGTGAGGAAGCAGGTTAGCAGAGGTTATCCGGAACCTTGTAATACCCGATTCGTATTTGGATGCTCTTCCAAGGACAATAGGACACCATGGAAGGGTTTAAAAGAAAGGAGAGGCATGATCTAATTTGCTCTTCAAAAAGATTTCTGTAGCTTCGCTTCTACATGGAGAATGGCCTGTGGATTAGAGACAATAAATAAAAACCTAATATTTATTCAGAGCTTAACTGTGTGCTCTGACTGTCCTTAGAACTTTATATGTGTGATCTTCTTTAATTCTCATGAAAACTTTTTGACATGAGTACTATTATTACCCCAATTTTACAGATGACAAAACCTAGGCATAAAGAAGTCAGGAAGGCTATAACCCAACTAAAAATAGCACAAGAGTATGGGGAAAGGGCCAAGGAAGGGGAAGGGATGGGGGGAGGTTTTGGTGGAGTCACACCTACAGTGCATCTTAGAATGGGTACAGGTGAAACTTACTAAATGCAGAATACAAATGCCTACATATAGTACCTAAGAAAATGCCATGAAGGCTACATTGAACAGTTTGATGAGAATATTTCAGATTGTATACGAAACCCGCACATTGTACCCCTTGATTGCACTAATGTACATAGCTATGATATAGCAATAAAAATAAATAAATTAAAAAAAAAAAAGAGGTCAGGTAACCTGCTCATCACAGTGAGTGGAGGATCCGGCATGCAAGCCAGTGGAAGTGCAGTGCCTTTGCAATGACTATGAAAAGAAGTGGGAACAAGCAGGGACAAGAGACTGTGGCAGCAGTATAGGTAGGGGAAGGTGGTGGCTGTCCCAAATGGCAATGGGTAAAATTAGTAGAGCCAACAGGACTTAGAGAGGGGATTTATGACAGGTGAAGGAAAGAGAAAAACAAAGAAGACTTCCAAGTCTTTGGTTTGAGCCACTGAGTGGATGCCAGTGCTATATACTTCCTGAGATGATTAGGCCTAGAGGAAGAACAAGTCAAGGGGAGGGAGACATTAACAGTAACTGTTTTGAACATGTTAGTTTGCTGTGTGCGTTAAATGTCTAAGTGGAAGGCAGTGAGGTGTGGTATCCTCACTCAGGGACAGGTCAGGAGTGGGATGAGTGGTACCTCATGGTCCTGTGTCTCCTTACTGGGTGTATGGGGACGGTGGGTTTCCCAGCTACAGATCTCCAGTTGACTATAACAACCAAGAGCAGAGCCACAGATCAACATAAGATAGAACTTGCTCTGAGGCTATAAGCACCCTGCCCAGGCCACCCTCTGTGATCCAACAAAGTCAGCATCCTGGCCCCACCCTCTGACCCAGGTTCCTGGGAGCCTATCTAACCAGCATTCTTTCAGGATGACCTTCCAACATGAAGTCTCCAAAAGGCGACATGAAGTCTCCAAAAGGCGACATGAAGCACTCTGGCCCTGAGGAGAGGCTGGAAATAGGAGCCATAAAAGAAAGGTTATCAGACATCCTGCCAGCTTGTGAGAAAGAGGACTTCTGCACCCCTCCTTCCACTTCAACAGTCCTTTTTTGGTCTTCCTATCACTGCAGCCCATTCGGGTGTGAGGCCCTGGAACCAGTCGCCAGGGTCTGAGTGCCATGATAAAGAAAGAGTTTCCAAAATAAGCCTCCCACTTTCAGGTTTCCCAAATGCCCAGGTTACAGCATTCCCAGTAAAATACCAAACTCGCTTGATAAAATACTTTCAGAATTGACACCTCCTTGGCTCAGAGGAAATGGGTGTGTGCTTAGAGGTCAGGTAAAGGTTGGAAGGGAAAAAGAAGCAATCTTTAAGGTTCCACTGAAAATGTCAGGAACATGAAGCAGCCCATGTGTACACAGAGATTTCCGAAACCCAGAGTAGCTTCCACGTAGCTTTAAAAAAAATAGCTACATCAACTTGTCCAATGAAATGGCTTTTTAGCCTAAAAGAAATACTACCAGGCTGTTCTTGTTCTCCATGTCTCCTTAGGCTTAATCTAATATACTCTTGCCAGACCTGATTGTTTTATTTTTTTGTCCATATTTTATCCCTTTCCCATAAGCTGCCTTGAATCCACTATGGAATAGGATAAAGCAATAAATGAATGGACAAATAGTACATAGTCTTGACATTCCTGGATATTAAACTTTCAGATTCCTGTAATCAATAAAAGCTGTTTATTGTGAATATTGACTGGAAGTTAAGGGGAGGAAATACTCTACTTAATATATAAAATATGTTATGGGCAAGAGACATGAACAGAACCTTCTCTAAAGAAGACAGACAAATGGCTAACAAACATGAAAAAATGCTCATCATCCCTAATTATCAGAGAAATGCAAATCAAAACCACCCCGAGATATACTCTAACCTCAGCAAGAATGGCCCACATCACAAAATCTCAAAACTGCAGATGCTGGCGTGGATGTGGAGAGAAAGGAACACTTTGACACTGCTGGTGGGACTGCAAACTAGTACAATCTTTTTGGAGGGAAGTATGGAGAAACCTCAAAGCACTCAAGCTAGACCTCCCATTTGATCCTGCAATCCCATTACTGGATATCTATCCAGAAAGAAAAAAAATCCTTTTATCATAAGGACACTTGCACTAGACTGTTTATTGCAGCTCAATTTACAATGGCCAAAATGTGGAAACAGCCTACATGCCCACCAACCCAGGAATGAATTAACAAGCTGTGGTATATGTACACCATGGAATACTATTCAGCCATTAAAAAAAATGGAGATTTTACAGCCTTTGTATTAACCTGGATGGAAGTG